>JAOPHQ010001186.1:10000-149015 GCA_030340625.1 Merluccius polli
ACTTCATCTACGCCTCCCTCGTCTCTCTATTTCTTCCTCAGGTTGGAAAGTGACCTTCACTTCCAGCTGCTGCCAGCGCACCGACCAAGCATGCATCTGTGGCACGGCGATCCTTGCCGTCACTCCTGCCACTTCCCTTAGGCGACCCGGACAGCTGTGCTGCTGCATAATTAGCGTTTTAATCGTGATGGAGCGATTAATACGTCCTTGTTTTTGTTTCTATCTTGTGTTAATGTTATGTAACGCTACACAAATGGTGAGTTTTTGGAGATTTCTCAGTACTAGGGATGTGAACAACTCACATTTTTCATGGTCGTATAATCAGTGGCTGGCATGAGTGAATAAGGGACTGTCAGAAATGAACACCTTGTTGGTTTGCATTGTACCCTAAATATTGAGAGGTGCCAATCAGCTAATAATCTATTGTTGTTGAAATTGTATCAATTGGCCTTACATTTTCGTACACTGAAAGGTGGAAATGTGGATCTCTTGTCGGAGCGCATATCCATCCTCTCCTCTCGTGAAGTGGCAGACTGTGTACATAGACAGCTGCAACGTACACCACATGCTCCCATGCTCATTTTGGCGGGAAAGGGTTGTGCCGATAGACGATATCATCGTCCATCGTGATTGGCTGACCGACATCACGATGTAGCGCAACCATCGTGATGCCACGCCCCCCTCCCTGTCAAACACAAACCAATCGTAGTCTCCTCTATAGTTAGCCTAAAAACTTGGATTGCTCTGTAAATTATATTGAGAATATAACTAATGCATATGCTCTTTCAAATAACCTGCAACCCAGGGGTCGGGAACCTGAGGCTCCTTTGCTGACTGAGTAGGCTCTCCGACGATGCTGAGCTTTTTACCACCTTCCTAAAACGAATGATCATGTCAATGCATGGCATGATGTCAAATGCATTTCTAAATTAGTTATATAACTTGATCTAATACAGGGTAATTTAACCTCAGTCGGATCCGCAACTTCTCACGTAAATGTAATGGTCAACAGCGCAGCCGCGTTTCACAAAAATCGCACACGCATTGATCTCCAGCAGCTTCACATCCGAACTCCTGTTTTAGAGAATTTATTGAGCTCACCACCTTCTTCAAATTCACAGTCCACCCACACAAGTGCGCCCTGATTGAATCCCTTTGGTCATGAATCCCCGCTATTTATTTTGGAGAATTAAGACGTTGCTGTCCTGAGCGTCCCATCAGCTGGAGAGAATCGCGCAGCTTGCGAGTGTAGCACAAATGGACCGAAATAAAAATAAAAAACCTTCAAGCTCCGAATTCTTGGCCATGATGTCAAATTGAATGAAAGAATGAAGGTGCTTCTGTTAACACACATTTATTAAAACACAGAAGTCGTACCCTTTTTACCAACCAACGCCATTGCATCAACTGTTCTTGTGGAAGCGACTTTTTTATTTTTTTATTTTTTTGTCTTACGTGCAACATATTGAAAAGCCCGGATGAGTAGGCCTAGGCTAATGAGTAGGGTTAGTACAATAACTGTATAGTTATTGTACTAACTAACTGTTTTTTATGGGTTTATTTTTGGCACACAAAAGGTCCGGCGGAGAGAGAAGTCCGGTGGGTCTGCGCTGGAAAGAGCGCGCGGCGCTTTGTGTGTCCACTGAATGACTTCACAATGTATAGTTTTTAAGTAGAAAAAAATATATATTTATAGTAAAAAGTATTATCGTAAAAAGTGGTCAAAACGACGATATCATCGTCAATCACGATGTTTTATGGTAATCATCGACGAGTGCCAATTTAGCGGACATCGCCCAACCCTAGCGGGAATGTCTTTACCTGTGTTTGACAGTATATTAAATGTGACACTAGAAACAGTACAATTCTTGACAAATGCTATGGAAATCCCAACAAGTCTTACACTGAGGACGTCAAGGATCGTATCAAACGCAAGAGGCCTGCCTTCAGGAATAAGGACCAAGTGTAACTCAGCAGAGGGCGCTGAACCAGAAAATCAACACAGCTAAAAGACAATACAAGAAATCCATTGAGACAGACTTGTAATACGAAGAAAGGCAAAAAATACAAAGAAACTGTGGGCCACTATGAAATCCATTACAAATATGACTCCCGCCTGGAAACCACTGCACATAACAGATAATACTATGGCAAATGATTTGGACAACTTTTAAATTAGGATTGATCAACGTGATTTCTCCTTAGAATGTGAACGTGTCATTAACACCATAACAATTGGTGATTGTGTTCAAAGGATAGACATTAGTCCCAGGGAAGTCACATGACTTTTGAAAGAACAAACACCAATGGTGTCTCAGCCTTCCTTTTGAGGACATTTGCAGAGGAACTTCCACCAGCCTGGGTCTCTGTCTTTCAAAGGTCTGTTGATTCACAGTCTCATCTTTTTGGAAAACGGTAGTCATTACTACTCTTCCAAAAAAAAAAACCTTTGCTGTTCTAGAAAATAATGGCTACACCAGTAGCCCTGACCTCTATTGTAATGAAGTGTCTCGAAAAGTTGATGGTGTGGAAGCTGAAATCAAACTTAAATGGACAGCTATCATCAGTTTGCCTATAACAACATTCGTGGTACTGATGATGCAATACTAACTGTATTCCACTTTTGCAACACCTTGAAAACCCCAAGGCCTACGCCAGACTGCTGTTTGTAGACTTCAGCTCTGCTTTTAATACCCTCCAGCCACATCCTTATCAGTAAACGCAGACAGATGTCTGTTAACCCATATATCATCAGGTGGTATCACTCATTTACGACCAACAGGACCAGCTGGTCCGAGTGAACCAGACATTATCTGAGACTAAAGACATCAACACAGGTTCTCTCATTCTGTTTACACACAAATGATTGTACAAGCAGTCATCCCAGCACTTTTATTGTCAAGTTTTGTAATGACATTCACATCAGCGAATAATGATATTCGCTGATGTGTCAAAACCGAGTATTCAAGCTGGAATAAACCAGCTTGAGTCATCTCCGTCTTGCAGAGGCAGGGCATGCATGTTGGTCCGTATACACAGACTTCCTCATCTAGCCTTCTCCGAGATGGCTGGGTCAGGGACTTCTCATCAGGCCTGACTATGGTATATTGTAACAATTAATAAACAAATCAGAATCAGACATTTAAAGTGACAGTCTTGATAATTGTTCAGGACATCCTCATTCACGGAGAAGTCCCACAACAGAAGGGAATTTGCGATGTTGATTGGAGACGAAACCATTTGGCGGGGGGAGGGTTATTTTTTAAATTGAGTGTATTTATTTGTGGATACTACTACTACACATTTCCCTCTTTATATTTGATATAATTTCAACAACAAATAAATAAATAATTAATTAACTAATGAACACCACCCAAAAAAGGGCACTTTTGACTCTGAGGGCAAAAGGGCAGGGGCTCAGCAAGGGCCCCTTAGACCCTATCTGTGCACATGCCTGGGGGTGAGGGAGTGTCCCTCCCTCCAGATGCTCTTTGAGACGACTATAGTTAAACAGGCTAGCTGCTGACCACTCCCATCAGGAAGACGCTACAGGGTTCCAATTATATACAGGAAAAGATACCTGAACAGGTATAAAAACTCATGTCTCCATCAGTGAATCTCCTAAATTCAGGACATAAGGAGGGTGTTAAATGAGGGGCTGTGTTGCATGTACTTGAATGCACTTATGCCTGCACTTGTTTGTACTATATACTTTGTCTTTTACTGAGCTATAAAAATATGTATTTTTATGTGGCAGCCTTTATGTCCAAGACAAATTTCCCTAGGGACAAATAAAGTAATCTTGGATCTTTAATTAATCACCCAGTGAAATGGCATTGTCTCCAACTGTCATTGGCACATTTAGTATAAAACAGCAGGATCCTATATAGAGCAGAGGTGATAATTAAACATCTCTTGGTGGGAGAAAATTGGTCAGTTTGAGAATTAACTGTGAAATGAGTCACATGGACGCTGAGAAAAACTGATGCTGGGTACAAACTCCTCAGATGTTACCGTGATAGGTCCCCATATTAGCAATTATGCCCCCGACAAAGACTACATATGGTTTCTAACGCAAGACGTTACAAGATTTATCCTACATATTCAGATGGGATGTATATCAAACCGTTAATACCGACAACAATGTCTGCCTCATCTTTATTGCATTGGGGAGAGGGGTGGGGTTGAAGTGGAAAGTAGAGAGCTGGACTCACTACTTCTTATCATTATCATTAGTTTCACATTCAAGTGGGCACGATGGACCACTCTCTCTGAAGTCTTTAAATGGATAACGTTTTTTGACTGGAGTTATGTGCCCAGGCCAATTAACCAGAGGGAGGGAGAATAAATTAGCTTCATTGGCTAGCGCTTCTTTTCACCAAAATGAGCCTTGAAGAGAACACATCCCTGGCACGGGACAAAGGTGACCCCCGGGCTCAAGCCTCACATTGCCAACAAGTTCCTCAGAAGCCTGCCTTCATCCCTGGCAGAGACCATGGCTAGATGTAAACTTTTGCCAGTGGCTGGCTAGGCTGGGTGGGCCAGTTGACATCAAAAGACTTCCCCGCACGCTGTGCGTGCGCATGAGCGTAAATCCGTCCGCCTCAGCCACCACGGGGGAATGAGAGCGAGTGGACCGTGTCTGCTTTGTGTCTCCTTCACACCAGTGACTGATGCCAAGCCACAACCCACCCCCATGCTGCTGACAGCCAGCCTACCTGCTGCTGCCTTCACCTTCCCCCACTGATCTCTGAACATCCAGCCCCTTACAACCCTGCAGCCACACAATTAAGTACAAGATTATTTACATTCCCAACCTTAATCATTTAGCTCTTTCTTTAATTTACCAGATTCGTCAATTCCTATACTGAATCTCTCCGCGGCTGATTTGTGTGTTGAGCCTGCGAAAGGAGAAAGGAGAGTCAATGTGGTAAAAAGGGGAAGCAAACCCCCAAAAACACTTTTTCAGTTGAAAACAGATCCATTTGGGTCTCACCAAGTGTTGGTGAACATTTCTAGTGTTAGTCTATTTCTAGTGTTTTAGACTAAATGTATAAAGTTGTTAAACAGGGGTAATTCTCTGTAAAAATACAAGAAATCTGTTCCTTCTGGCTAAAAACGCTTTTCCAGAGTGGTAGTTTTCCATAGCTTGAGTGAGTGTGACGTGGGTTTTGACATTTGACATCGCCACTCACAATTTGCTCAAATGTGTCCAGTTTTTTCTAAAACCTTTACGACTGCAACGACTGCTGGGATCAGATTTTTTTTAACTCGTAGGCAGATGTCCTCCTGCTAAATCTAACCAGCGTGAATAGGCAGTGGTGCCACAGCAGGAGGAGAGGGCGTGTTGTGGTTGGAGAGGGGAAGAGAGAGGCGGGGTGGTTGGGAGGGGGGGGGGGGGCGGTGCACTGTGTATGGACATGGGACGAAAGGACACATGGGGTTGTGAATGTGACATGGTTGTTTGAGGGGGTAATCATGAGCCCAGCCTCCATCTCGACCACCACCATCTCCACATGACTTTTGGAGTCTGAGGAACCCCGCCTCCTCTCGACTGGGAGAGCGTGTGGTGGTGGAAGAGGTCAACTGCAGAGTCCAGGTTCATCTCCTTGTGCAGTAGTGGTAGCTGGGGTTTAATCTCCAGCTGGGGGGGGGGGTCATCTATGCAGGGATTCATCTCGGATCCAGCAGTCCTACTTCGTTATCTCAGAACTGCTAGGGGAAGACTGCACAGAGCCTGGTCCGGAAACCAAAGACTGCAGAGGATGGAGTTACACCATGTTTCCTGTTTTGTCACTGTAGAAGGCCAGTCTACACAATGTGACTTTTAAACCTTTACAGACACTTCTTTACAGCTTACTAGTGCAGGTCGAGTTTGTGTTCGCTTTGTCTAAACATATATTAAGCAAAAGAAAGTGAACCGCCCTGTTCACCCATGTTTGAGCATGTCTGCCATCAGACCTTATATTATTAATCTAAAGTCTAATTTGTGAGACTATGGAGGGGTTAACAGACAGAGGTCATGTGGCGAGGCGCCCCTAGCCCTCAGCAGCCCTAGCCAAGCCCAGCCCCTCAGCCAGCTGGCGGGGAGGAAGAACGAAGAAGCACACTAATTAACGTGACCTCACCTCGCCAGTCTGTCATCACACCATCACACTGGTTTGTCATCTGCTCTAACTGACCTGAACTGCATGGCGGGAATGGAGCATGTACCAACAAGTCACATCCCAGGGGAAGGACGGGAGAGCACCAGCGGTATTAGGAAGTTCTTGTGTGTTTTTTTGGTGGTGGTGGTGCCGCCATGACATTTCATTTCATCATTTGGCATTGGTTTTCCGGATTTGTCGCCCAGGGGAGATGTGATCGGACAAGCCGTCCCATGCATGCCTGCCAGACCCCCCTCCCTCGCATCATGGGATAATCCCCATGACATGAAACCCCCCCCTGCTCCATTCAATGTGAAAGGAAATCTCCATTCCCCCCGATTCATCTAATGGCCCGACTGACACGCCCTTCACGGCTGAAGGCTGCATGTGTCATGTGTACTTTAGATACGCACACAGTGCAAAGTACATTGCATTGCCTCTTTCTGCCAAGACGCTTGCATTCCAAGTAAACTTCAAGTCCACTTTGAGATAGATATCTTAACAGCTAATGGGCTAAAACTACTCTGAATCAAGCACCGGGATATTGGTTGATGATGCCTTTTAGTGGAGAACAGTGACCCACTCCAATTTTTCAAAACAGGGTAAAATGTTTGATATAGTTTATTCACCTCCAAAGGGGAAGTAGAAATACACAAACATGTTTTACAATGGTTGTAGGCTCGCCATTAGCGAGGGAGCTTATACCTACTCAAGTTACAGCATCCGATCTAAGCAGGATATAGTCATAGACAAGAATAGTTTTCTTACTCTTCCTTCAACATTTTCACATGTATTTCTGTAATTTAACACGATATATCACTGCTGCCAGCTCCACATGTTCCTCATATTGGATGTGTATAAAAAAACATCACTTGAAAATGCAATGGCTCGCTCTGCCTCATATTATGGATAATAATGTTTGTTTTTGGTTTTTGCATGGCCCATAATCAATGACAATAGCCATTAAACGAATAACTTCCAGTAATAACAAAGTAGTTACCATTCCCAGTTACCAGGTCTATTAGAATAGATTATGGGTATGTCAAATTACAGAAGGGCACCATCTTCTTTTCTAGGTTAGGTTAGGTTGTGTTTGCACGCCTTTATCTCACTGTCAACATACTTAATTTTTTACTTTAAGCCAAAATTGAAACAGGGAGGACAGCATAAGAGTCTTCAATATATCAAGGGTAAATATTAAAAATGACAAGCATTCAAATTCATGCAGTTTTCCATAATGCAATGCGCCGTTTCCAGAAGAAGAGCAGGGTGACAAAAACATAGTCTAAACTATCTGACAAAACAGTCTGACGGTGAAGAAGAACAGGGGGGTGAACTCTGGCCAACCCCTGAATACTGAAACCGTTCATGTTTTACTGGGGGAGGTAGGATGAGGAACACAGGACAGAACTATTTCTTGTTTTGAATTATCAAAGGCAGGCTCTGGGCCAGAATGTCAAAATGTAAAAAAAAAAATCGAAATAAAAAAAGAAACAATAACAACACTTTCTAAACTGTTAGTTATAAAGTTAGTTCCAAAATCATGGCTTATATTCTAGGTTTCTGCTTTCAGAAGAACAAACATGCTTAATTGGAGGTGTGAAAATAAACTAAAAAACAAGTGTCTATCCCTAAATTACCATCCGTATTTAATTTTGTTTTTGGCGTCGTTGAGATATCCTGGGAATGTTTTCAGATGCTTAGTTTTGTATTAATTATCTGTTATCAGAGACCAGTGTCAGGAAGAAGAAGAAGAAGAAGAAGAAGAAGAAGAAGAAGAAGAAGAAGAAGAAGAAGAAGAAGAAGAAGAAGAAGAGTGCAACTTCATCTCAACTGTGCTTCTTCTTAACAAGAAGACTATGAGGACATGATCTCTCGCCAGTCTCCACCTCGCTTTCTCTTGTATTACAAGGCATGAGCTCAGATGCCATTTGGTATTGTGGCTGAACCACCAGCAGGTGACCTGAATGGCCAATGCCTTGCTCTTTGCCCAGCCCTGAAAAGAAATTGATAAAAGAGGTGTAGACTAGAGTATTTATGCTGGTCGCTTTCTTCATCTCCGGCTTCACCCTCGTACCCTCGCATGAAGCAGCAACAAACATTTATCACGGCTCTACTCCTCACAGATAAGGCGTCTCTATTTATTCAAAGTGAAAGAGATAAAGCCGGACTGATGCATTGTTGGAACAGGGGCAGGGGGTTAGCAGTAGGCCTCTGTATTCCTGCGAGCAGATGGCTACTACTGTGCAACCAGCCGCTCAGAAGTCACCCCCCCCACACCCGCCCATCAGGAGTCCTGGCGATGACCTCGATTCCTAACCCTTCCCTCTCCAATGCCATTACCACCCTGCTGCAAGCGCTTCCTCCGGTCTCCATGTGTGTCCCCCCCCCCCTCCACACCCCCCCACACACACACACACACACACTAGCACTATACAATTAACCACCACCACCACCCATAGAACTACATAGGAAACCAGTACCACCTCCACCCACCCCCCATGCCCGGAAACAATCCATTTCCCCCCTTCTGAAGCAGCGGTTTAATGAGGATAATCCCCGGGAGACGCAGCCCTCCGTGTACAGTAGGGTGTGTGTTTTCCAGGGGGTGGGAGACGACAGCAGCACCGCCGCCGCCGCTTGGATAGTTACGGAAAAAAAGAGGGACGATTTAGAGACACACACACACACAACAACAACGAGGGCAGGCACTACGGTCATCTGTTGAGGCGAGCAGCGACAGCAACAGAGAGAGAGAGAAAGGGAGAGGGAGAGAGAGAGAGACGGACTGACAGCATTTCTTGGAAGGAGGATCTGCAAGGACTTGAATGGGGCTACTGTCTCGCACTCTTGAACACAAGAGATGTGAGGGGCACACACACACACACACACACACACACACACAAACACATGGGAGGAAACCAGTGTCACAACCAGTTCTGTTCATTTTCTGGGCCATTCAGTGGGCACGCGTCTCGCCGCCCAGTGACGGTGCGAGATGACGAGGTGACGGAGCAGATCAGTGGTTTTAAAGGGTATGATGCTGTAACTCCTGATCGTTTCTCCAGACTCCAGATAAAAACACACCAGCATCCCGCTTGGTCTTGCATTACAACAACAACAACAACAACAACAACAACAACAAAAAGATGGAGGTTGTGATGCAGATGAGTTCAGCCATGAAAGTGAGAGTTTCAGAAGCACACGTCTACTACTTTTTTGTGTCATCAAGCATGCAGTAGGGGTTGTTACAGTACAGCTGGAGGGTATTAAAACATGGGGTAGGGGCGTGTGTGTGTGTGTGTGTGTGTGTGGGGGGGGGGGGGGGGGGGTGACATAACCGTGGAACTAGGCAACATGTTTCACTCGGCTTTGTCCGGTGTAGTACGATGTTGTCGGGAAGAGCCGAAGCTGTTGCTCCAGGACACAATTTTACCAAACTCCTGGATCGATATCGATATGTCGATATCGCCCTCGTATCGCCTCGCGGCAATTTTATGCATCGGATTCATGACATGTTATATATTACATAACTTAAATAAACGCCCCTCATAAAATTGTACGCGCAATTATATTTTTTTAATCGTTTTTTATGTCTCTTTCTGTTTCTATTTAACGTATTTCACGTGCTTGCTGGGGAGTTGGGACGCACGTATCGTACCGTTAATCGGGAGGCAAACCGGGAGGAACTCACCTTGGGGAGGGGAAGAGCAAACAGTAGTCCCCCACAAGGCGAGGAGGTCCAGACTCGGGAGTCCCCCCTGTTTCGGTTCAAACCAACCCGGTTCCCATGTTGTGTCCCCTCTCCTCTCCTCTGCTCCTCTCTCCGGGTCTACAAAAATAAAAATAAAAAGCAGCAGCAGGAGAATAAAAGGCACTAATCCGTAAGACCCAGGACCCGGTGTTGCTCCCGTCCAGAACCGACCAAAACCCAGGACCCAGAACCCAGACCACAGTCAGTCAGTGAGGAAAAGCGCAAATGACTTATTTCTCCACGCCCAGGTGCCGGTCACATGGCGGTTCCTCCAGGTGCGGCGGCGTGTCTCCAGGAGGAGCTGCTGCTGCTCTGCTCTCTGCGCTCGCACTCACACACACGCGCACACATGCACGCGCACACGCACACACCTGTGGGATCACGCGTGTGCACGCTGCTGTGTTGCTGCTGCCTCCGCGCGGACGAGACCGCCGTCGCGTTGGAGACCAGGAAGCGATGGGAAGGCGCGCGCGCGTGCGTGCGTGTGTGTATGTGTGTGTGTCCCACTCCCCCCGCCCCCTCCCACTCCCGACCCGGGAAAGTAAACCCGGGCTGCGCGTGGACGGCGCGGCGAGGGCGAAGTCGATTGCGCGCTGAAACAAGTTACGGCGCGGCTGTCTGTGACTGTTATATGTCATATATTATATGTCATATTACGAACATATGAATATTAACAATATTCAGGTAACAACAGGTATGGTCATGAGCGCGGGCACGTACGGCCGAAAGGATAGCCGTGTGTGAAAACCTACGTCCACTCGCGTCGGGACGGAGTGATGGACGGACGTGCGTGTCGGTGTGAGGAGCCGCGCCCCTCCCCCCTCCCCCGGGGGGACGGCTAGTGTCCTAGGATGTGCTGACACAGTCTCACACCGCCTGGCACAGACAGACAGAGAGAGGGGGGGAGAGAGAAAGAGAGAGAGAGGGGAGGGGGGAGAGGGAGGGAGAGAGAGAGAGAGAGAGAGAGAGAGAGAGAGAGGGGGGGGGGGGGGGGGGGGGGGGGTTAGAGAGAGACACGCATTTGGCCTTCACGGGTCCTCCCGTTTGACTGATGAGATCAAGGGGAAAGTGGGCCAGACCAGACTAGTCAGCCAGGGAGGCAGAGAGACCAGAGAGACAAACACCCTCACACACCGCCACACACACACACAGCCGGCTAACGAGGCTGTTTGGTTTGTTTGGGGGGGGGGTCAATACGTCCAAACCTGTTCCTCTTTCAGAGTAAATGTGGTTGTTGATGCCAGCTTGGGGGGGTGGGGAGGATTTGGTGGACCAACAGGGGGTCATTCAGATCTTTCTCACGTTAAAGAGAGAAGTGGACAACAGAAGTGCAACTTCGTGGTGACATTGATCAATGCTCCCCCCCCCCCCCCCCCATCCCTCGCTCCCTCCAGTTAAAGTGCAGGGAGGGAGATATGGAGAAAGGGCAAGCTGCGTGTTGCTTGAATAATAAGGGTCTGTCTTCTAATTTTGTTTGGCTTTTTATTTTGTCCCCCCAGTCCCAGCCAGATAGGTGGGTTCCCATAACGTCCAACAGGGTTACATGTCCTAATATATCAAGAGGTGGAGGTCCACAGTTCACCTCTTAACCCCACCGCACATGATGTGACTGTGGTGGGGATGGACTGCCCTCTGCTGGCCGTTAACAGTGCGAAACTTTGATTTTCTTGATGTAATTTGCAGGCCTATAACCCAGTATTACGTCTGATTGATATTTGAGTGGTGTCAATGTTGAGTTGAATAATACATTCCCCAGGAATAAATGATGAATACCTGGAATTTACACCCAAAAAAATAACTGCTTCTCATAGGGTTATTATTACTTGCGACAACGTGAATACACCTAACCTTTAGCTGCATGACAAAATGTCAACAGTTAACATATTCGTTAACACTCTTCATCCACTGTTTGACCTTCTTACAGAAGAGGTGCTGTCTTTTAAGCCACGTGTCTGCTGCCCACATCCAGAGAGCTTGATGTGCAATACTTCACATGCCACTGGATCGTGAGCGCTGATCTATATCGCCACCATTTGTCTACTCTTTGACAAAAGTATACATGTCATCCGTCAATTCATCATTTACATGTTTTGGACATATTACATTATGAGATTGTTCCCAAACTGTTATTGATGGTTTGTTCAAATCAAGGCTGCAGGATGAAAACAAAACAAAAATATATACATGATTTAGATAATTTTGATAGGCCTACAAATATGGTCCAAAAACTACATTTTTCATGTAGCAAGTGAAAACATTAACGTTAATTAATTGATATTAATGTAATGTAATTTACTTGTATTTTAATATTAGCCTACATTCATTTTATATTCCACTTTACAACCTTGCTTTACTCATGTTAATATTGTGGCATTATTCAAATAAGCTACGATTGACATAAAAAAAAAACAAATTTTGGTGGAGATTCTCATTTGCAAGACCTTATAGTATTCACTTTGATATACACAACACCGCAAAAGTCAACTAACAACACACAAATGCCCTGGCGTTTCACCAACAGCACAGGAGATGAGCCAAGCCTGTTCAGCTCCAGAAACAAAACAAAAAGCTCAATTACTCTTTGGGTTGGCGGTTGAAGGTTGCCAGATGAAGTGGCGAGATTGAAAGGCGACGATGTGGGAATAACAGATGGAGGTAGCTCACCGCCACTCCCTATTCCACCGAGCAAGGGTTATTTAAAGCCAGAGTAACGGACAAATCTGAGTGGCTTGCTGGCCCAGTTAGGCGCAGGTGTGTGTCTGTATGCATATTGAATACAATGATATATGCCATACACACACACACACACACACACACACACACACACACACACACACACACACACACACACACAGCACCTCTGCTATATATACTAAATTAGCATGGAGCTTAGTTCCAAACTCGAAGCAAGTGTGACATGGAGACATCAGGTTTGGCAGAAAACGTACAGGCGGGCGTATGGTGGCCCCTTCAGAGTCTCTCTGGGACTAAGCCCAGACTGGGAATAGCAGGGTAGCAGCAGTGTGTGGGGTGGTGTGAACAGTCTGTGCACGCAAGAGTCTGTGTGTGTGTGTGTGTGTGTGTGTAAGCTAGCGAAAGAGCGGATGGGAGAGTGAGAATATTCTGTTGTTCAAGAGTGCCATTCTGTGTGAGTGAGTGACTTACGACATGGTGAGGGAAGGTGCAATGGTTTCTTCTTTTCCGGAGTCTGATATTTGATATTTTAGGGAGTTAACTCGCTAAAAAGCAGCTTCCACGATTCATCTCTGTCTTTATCAGATACGTTGTCTCAGATGTCACTTCGGCCATGAAAAATGTCACTGTCCTCCCACCCCCCACCCCCCCCACCCCGCCCTCGGCTCCCCACAGAATGTAATCAGCCTCTGTCCAGTCCTGCTCTATGGGCCAGGTGGCCCACTCAGAGGAAGGACAAGGGAGCATCAACATTAATAAAGCCTTTTAGCCTGCCTGACGAGATATCAAAGAGAAGATTACACAGACGGGGGTACATTAAAACAAACAGGCACCATCACATACAAATATGAGACCGGGCCTTCCCGGAGAGAGATGTTGTAACGAGACTCGAAGGCATGACGAGTCTACTTGGCAGATGCAAGAGCTAGTCCACATTGGGTTTTACCTGGCAAGTTAAGTGTGCGGTTCCCCCAAACCAACATTCGTACTTAACCTATACTAGCCAGTAGCCACTTTGCCAGTAAGCCAATCCGCAGGGCCAGATCACATCCCAAGGACAACATTGATTTTCTGTTTTTTCCCTTCTTCTTCTTCTTCTTCTTTTTTTTTTTTTTTAGCCAACCCCCACAGTGATTGATGGTTGAGGAAGGAAAAAAGGCTCTGGGCATGTTGCAGCACACGGATTGCACAGTGAGCCTCTTTTTGGATGGTATGGCGTTATGTGGGATGCCCAGCAGTCTGTGCTGAAACACTGCCATGGCTGCCAAGCCATCTGCCACATACTCTATTTCCATCCCTCTGCCCAGAACAGCAGCAGGGTGGGCTCCAGAAGAATCTCTGCTCAACAGGTCAAGTGTAAATGTTGCAAGCGAAGGAACCGCCGGGCCTCGTCTGGTGATTGGGTCTGGTGAAGGAATTCATCTTCACTCGGCCATGTGGAATAAATAGGATAATTAAGATGAACGAGGCTAATTAGGGCAACCCCTCTTTATTTAAGATGAAACGGTTGAAAAAAGAGTCCTGTTTGGTCATGACACGACCCTGTTTCAGATCAGGAGGAACACTGAGTGGATTGAAAACCAATATGTTTGTAGTATGAACAGAAACCCAGCTTTTGGGATGCAAAGAGAGTTTTTTTTGGGGCATGTCATGTTAGGATGAACCAAAGAATGGCAGGATTTATTTGAGATTATAGAGCACAAACATAATGTAATCCCCTTACCTGCATACTTACCTGGGCCTGGCAGGGAGCCGTACCTCTGTAAACCTTGATAGCCTGACATTTTGGCAGTGGCAAACCCCTTCCTAATTTGCCAATGCGGGCAGCTTCAACAGCTGGCCCAGGTTATCTGTTGAGCACCCAAGCATAAGCTTCACAAGGGAAACCCCTCTTCTGGCCTTGTGCTGTTCAGTTAAAGTGTAGGTTTAATGGGCTTGTCCTGGTCAGTGGTCCTATGCTAGCCGCCAATACACCATTTTAAAATGATATACTGATATAACGAGTAACATTTCTTAATAATTCCTTATAAAAAAAACGATAACATTATTCGAGGGGATTCGTGTCAAATACAAAAAGGGTAGGGTTAGTTATTTTATTATTATTTAGGCTAATTATTATTTTTCACACTTCTGTTTTCTAACTTCCGGTGAATATTTGATCCCCACGTGACCTCAGCTCGTCTCTAACGGCAACTCGCCAACGGCAACGGTCAAACATTTCCAAACCGCGGAATAACTTTTTATTTTACATTTTTATATTACATATGTATAACATTTTGTTTATTTGTGTATTTACCACGACGTGGGAGCTACCGTGTCCAGCTGCTTAAGTAAAGTAATACTTTTCTACCTAATTAATTGTTATCTATTATCTATAATTGAGCTAGGCTAGGCATATAGGCTAGCTACCCACGCGCGCGCGTGCAGACACACACACACACACACACACACACACACACACACACACACACACACACACACAGTGGCCTTAATTGGCATTGAAGGACGATATGTAACTGAGTTTACATTTTATATATATATATATATATATATATATATATATATATATATATATATATATATATATATATATATATATATATATATATATATATTTCTATTTTTCATGTGAGACCCTAATTAGTTTGTGCTTCCAAGTATTAGTTTTAAATTGATTCGATTGTATTTCCACCAATGCCATTAATTAACCAATTACATGCCGATATGTGTGCGTTTGTAATGTTTTATTACATAAGCCCAGGGGTCATGGGATCGTTATTACGTGAGTCTTTTGCCATCTGGTGGTTAACTCCGTGTGTGTCATGTTGTGACGCCGTTAGTCCATGAACAGTTCATTGTTGTAAGCAGGTTATTGTCCATTTACTGTAAGGTGCATTTGACATGTTTACATTTGAAATAGTTTAAATTGTAAAGACAAATTGCTTGTATTTTTGTTTGCGTTTGGTTTACTCATGCATGCTATTTTTTTCCAGAAGAAGGGTCTACTATTCACCAGTAGGGGGACACTTTTTTTCTCTCGCAAATCGGCCACCGTAGTTATGATGGTCTGCGTTTTCATTTCAATTTCTGCACGTTTATGAGAGTAAATATCATAATATAACGTCATATGTTATGTGTGTAGTGTGTAATCCTGGTAACTAACACTGCGACCCGACAACCCATCCCATCGATGAAACAGAGTAGGATCCGATGAACAAAAATAACAACAACACACACTTGCACACATGTTATTTTACCACATGACTCCCACAATGCACTGCGGCGCCGTGGGACACACGTGGTGATACACCAAACATATAAACACGTCACGGACAGCAGCAGCATCGTGTTTAACACTGGCCATTTGTTCTGGTGGGTTTTTGTTTGTGTTTAGTATTATCTCCTTACTTTACACCCTTATGGAGACTTCCATTGCGGAAGTGGACTATACTATGGAGAACATGGGGGTGGTTATCTTTGCGCAGCGGCAGTATCGTAGCCTATGAGGTTTATCCGAGGCGCGATTATTGCTAGTTGAAAACTTTACCCAATACCCCGCCATTGACGACTTGCAATATAGTCGGCAATGGCAATTTTTGACGGTCTCTAAGGAGACTGATTTCTTGTGGAAATAAACGTGTTGAACTCTGATATACATGAATAATTCAACGTATCTCTACTGTAGAGTGATGAAGAGACCGACGTTGACATTTCATTTTAAGAAAGTATAAGTATAAAAACGTATAAACTCTAATACATCGTATTCGTATCCAAACGTGTTGTATCAACACGCCTAGGGATGTGAAGGGTGTAACTCTCAGCAGACGGGGGCGGAGCCTAATGTATCCCACAATGCACCGCGGTACACTGTCCCATTTCTGTTTATCTTCCTACGTCGCTATGTTTTTATTTTGCAACGGAAACGTATATATATTTCTTCTTCGGCACTGCGGGCGGTTATTGTGTGTCGGCCCCAAAATGAACATGGTTTGTGGGACACCGTTACAGAAGGTGCTGGTGGACGGGGTGGCTACCTCCGCGTGACGGAGGAGCGGTTATCTTTGCGCAGCGGCAGTATCGTAGCCTATGAGGTCTATCCGAGGCGCGATTATTGCTAGTTGAAAACTTTACCCAATACCCCGCCATTGACGACTTGCAATATAGTCGGCAATGGCAATTTTTGACAGTCTCTAAGGAGACTGATAAAACTGTACAAAATACACCATGAAAATGGATCTCCTGAAGTTTTGTCTCATGCAACCACGTGGTGGAGGGGGTGGCTTCTTGCTTCCTGCAATGTGTATTAAATACGGAACTGATATGAACTAGTACTATTGGAGATACAATGATGTATCGTTTATATAAGACGTACGCTAGTAAGTTCTCGTATGTAACTGATGCGACTGTTTTGCATACTAATGACCTGGGCGGTGCTTCATTCATTCATTGTCGTGGTCTCGTCCCACAATGCATTGCGGATCACGGATATTTGTCTTATTAACCCTTGGTTGTGGTGTTGAACAAACGTGACTCGGGGTTAACTGTGTTTACGCACTTATGTAGCGTCGTCCTCTGCTTTACTGAATACAGCGAGTGGTTATATCGCAATGTTTAAAATATTTGCATAAAACCATTGCGTAAGAGGTTGTCGTGAAAGACAAGACGCTCCGTCAATCACATCAACGTTATCTTTGCGCAGCGGCAGTATCGTAGCCTATGAGGTTTATCCGAGGCGCGATTATTGCTAGTTGAAAACTTTACCCAATACCCCGCCATGATGACTTGAAATACAGTCAGCAATGGCAATTTTTGAAAGTCTCTAAGGAGACTTATATGATGTTTAAAGTACGTTGATTTGGTCTACTACTCTACAGCATGAAATCACGCAAGGTGGTTTATTATGGTGCGCGTGGTTTGTTATAATGTAGTTCTTGGCGATTATTTTCGTAACGGATGCGTTTATGATATATACTGACATATTTTTGGCAGATGCACGTTTATGTCACTCGTAAGCCAGGTCCTCGTAGTAGAAATGTTTTGCATACTAATGACCTGGGCGGGACTTCATTCATTGTTGTGAACTCGTCCATCAATACATTATACATCTCAGACATTTGTTTCATGAAGACTTTGTTGTGGTGTTTAACAGACGTGGGTCAGGATTACTTAACTGTGTTTACGTACGTATCTAGTGTCGTCCTCTGCTTTGCCGAATGAAGCATGGCCTTATCTTACAACGTCCAAATACCTGCGCATGAAACCATTGTATAAGATGTGGTTGTGAAAAACAAGATGCTCTGTCAATCAGGTTGTCGTTATCTTTGCGCAGCGGCAGTATCGTAGCCTATGAGGTTTATCCGAGGCGCGATTATTGCTAGTTGAAAACTTTACCCAATACCCCGCCATGATGACTTGAAATATAGTCAGCAATGGCAATTTTTGAAAGTCTCTAAGGAGACTTATATGGTGTTTGAAGTACGTTAATTTGGTCTACTACTCTCTACAGCATGAAATCACGCAAGGTGGTTTATTATGGTGCGTGTGGTTTGTTATAATGTAGTTTTTGGCGATTATTTTCGTAACGGATGTGTTACTGATATATACTGACATATTTTTGGCAGATGCACGTTTATGTCACTCGTAAGCCAGGTTCTCGTAGTAGAACTGTTTTGCATACTAATGACCTGGGCGGGACTTCATTCATTGTTGTGAACTCGTCCATCAATACATTATACATCTCAGACATTTGTTTCATGAAGACTTTGTTGTGGTGTTTAACAGACGTGGGTCAGGATTACTTAACTGTGTTTACGTACGTATCTAATGTCGTCCTCTGCTTTGCCGAATGAAGCATGGCCTTATCTTACGTCCAAATACCTGCGCATAAAACCATTGTATAAGATGTGGTTGTGAAAAACAAGATGCTCTGTCAATCAGGTTGTGGTTATCTTTGCGCAGCGGCAGTATCGTAGCCTATGAGGTTTATCCGAGGCGCGATTATTGCTAGTTGAAAACTTTACCCAATACCCCGCCATGATGACTTGAAATATAGTCAGCAATGGCAATTTTTGCAAGTCTCCAAGGAGACTTGTATGTTGTTCAAAGAAGTTGGTCGCGTTCATTATTAGATGCTCTTCAGTACTATTTAGTATATTAGGATGCGGGTCATGTTACCGATTTTTTCATGCACTTCATTATGTTCGCAATTGATGTAGTCCTGATATACTGTTGGAAATACACTGTGAGATACCCTATGTAATACACTATGAGCACAACAATGTTTATATCACTAGTGAGCGAGGTTCTCACAGGTAAGTGACTGTTTTCCATACTAATGACCTGGGCGGGACTTCATTCGTGATCTCATCCCACAATACATTGTAGATCTCAGATATTTGTTTCATTAAAGCTTATTTGTTTTGTTTAACAAACGTGACACACAGTTAACTGTGTTTACATACTTATCTAGCATAATTTTCTACTTTACTTATTAAAGCTAGTGGTTATATTACAATGTCTAAATAGTTGCGCATAAAACCATTGTATTTGAGGTTGTTGTCAAAAACAAGATGCTCTGTCAATCAGGTTGTGGTTGTCTTTGCGCAGCGGCAGTATCGTAGCCTATGAGGTTTATCCGAGGCGCGATTATTGCTAGTTGAAAACTTTACCCAATACCCCGCCATGATGACTTGAAATATAGTCAGCAATGGCAATTTTTGCAAGTCTCCAAGGAGACTTATATGTTGTTCAAAGAAGTTGATCGCGTTCATTATTAGATGCTCTTCAGTACTATTTAGTATATTAGGATGCGGGTCATGTTACCGATTTTTTCATGCACTTCATTATGTTCGCAATTGATGTAGTCCTGATATACTGTTGGAAATACACTGTGAGATACCCTATGTAATACACTATGAGCACAACAATGTTTATATCACTAGTGAGCGAGGTTCTCACAGGTAAGTGACTGTTTTCCATACTAATGGCCTGGGCGGGACTTCATTCGTGATCTCATCCCACAATACATTGTAGATCTCAGATATTTGTTTCATTAAAGCTTATTTGTTTTGTTTAACAAACGTGACAACAGTTAACTGTGTTTACATACTTATCTAGCATAATTTTCTACTTTACTTATTAAAGCTAGTGGTTATATTACAATGTCTAAATAGTTGCGCATAAAACCATTGTATTTGAGGTTGTTGTCAAAAACAAGATGCTCTGTCAATCAGGTTGTCGTTATCTTTGCGCAGCGGCAGTATCGTAGCCTATGAGGTTTATCCGAGGCGCGATTATTGCTAGTTGAAAACTTTACCCAATACCCCGCCATGATGACTTGAAATATAGTCAGCAATGGCAATTTTTGCAAGTCTCCAAGGAGACTTATATGTTGTTCAAAGAAGTTGATCGCGTTCATTATTAGATGCTCTTCAGTACTATTTAGTATATTAGGATGCGGGTCATGTTACGGATTTTTTCATGCACTTCATTATGTTCGCAATTGATGTAGTCCTGATATACTGTTGGAAATACACTGTGAGCACAACAATGTTTATATCACTAGTGAGCGAGGTTCTCACAGGTAAGTGACTGTTTTCCATACTAATGACCTGGGCGGGACTTCATTCGTGATCTCATCCCACAATACATTGTAGATCTCAGATATTTGTTTCATTAAAGCTTATTTGTTTTGTTTAACAAACGTGACACACAGTTAACTGTGTTTACATACTTATCTAGCATAATTTTCTACTTTACTTATTAAAGCTAGTGGTTATATTACAATGTCTAAATAGTTGCGCATAAAACCATTGTATTTGAGGTTGTTGTCAAAAACAAGATGCTCTGTCAATCAGGTTGTCGTTATCTTTGCGCAGCGGCAGTATCGTAGCCTATGAGGTTTATCCGAGGCGCGATTATTGCTAGTTGAAAACTTTACCCAATACCCCGCCATGATGACTTGAAATATAGTCAGCAATGGCAATTTTTGGAAGTCTCCAAGGAGACTTATAAACTGTTGAAAGTAGTATGTTCTCCTTTTTCTGTAGCTGTTGGTTAGGCCAGTTAGTTTTTATGGGTGCGAGTAGTCCATGTAATACTTTGTGCACTTTGTATTACATTCACATTTGGTGTAGTACTGAAATACTGTTGGAAATACATTTTTGAACACTATGAGCACAACAACTTTTATATCACTAGTAAGCCAGGTTCTCATAGGTAATCGACTGTTTTCCATACTAATGACCTGGACGGGACTTCATTCATTGTTGTGATCTCGTCCATCAATACATTGTACATCTCTGACATTTGTTTCATGAAGACTTTGTTGTGGTGTTTAACATACGTGGGTCAGGATTACTTAACTGGGTTTACGTACGTATCTAGTGTCGTCCTCAGCTTTGCCGAATGAAGCATGGCCTTATCTTACAACGTCCAAATACCTGCGCATGAAACCATTGTATAAGATGTGGTTGTGAAAAACAAGATGCTCTGTCAATCAGGTTGTCTTTATCTTTGCGCAGCGGCAGTATCGTAGCCTATGAGGTTTATCCGAGGCGCGATTATTGCTAGTTGAAAACTTTACCCAATACCCCGCCATGATGACTTGAAATATAGTCAGCAATGGCAATTTTTGCTAGTCTCTAAGGAGACTTATATGTTGTTCAAAGAAGTTGATCGCGTTCATTATTAGATGCTCTTCAGTACTATTTAGTACATTAGGATGCGGGTCGTGTTACCGATTTTTTCATGCACTTCATTATGTTCGCAATTGATGTAGTCCTGATATACTGTTGGAAATACACTGTGAGATACCCTATGTAATACACGAGCACAACAATGTTTATATCACTAGTGAGCCAGGTTCTCACAGGTAAGTGACTGTTTTCCATATTAATGACCTGGGCGGGACTTCATTCGTGATCTCATCCCACAATACATTGTAGATCTCAGATATTTGTTTCATTAAAGCTTATTTGTTTTGTTTAACAAACGTGACACATAGTTAACTGTGTTAACATACTTATCTAGCATAATTTTCTACTTTACTTATTAAAGCTAGTGGTTATATTACAATGTCTAAATAGTTGCGCATAAAACCATTGTATTTGAGGTTGTTGTCAAAAACAAGATGCTCTGTCAATCAGGTTGTCGTCATCTTTGCGCAGCGGCAGTATCGTAGCCTATGAGGTTTATCCGAGGCGCGATTATTGCTAGTTGAAAACTTTACCCAATACCCCGCCATGATGACTTGAAATATAGTCAGCAATGGCAATTTTTGGAAGTCTCCAAGGAGACTTATACACTGTTGAAAGTAGTTCATCTCTCTCTTTCTCTGTAGCTGTTGGTTAGGCCAGTTAGTTTTTATGGGCGTGCGTAGTCCATGTAATACTTTATGCACTTTGTATTACATTCACAGTTGATGTAGTACTGAAATACTATTTGAAATACATTTTTGCACACTATGAGCACAACAACATTTATATCACTATTAAGCCAGGTTCTCATAGGTAATCGACTGTTTTCCATACTAATGACCCGGGTGGGACTTCATTCATTGTTGTGAACTCGTCCATCAATACATCATACATCTCAGACATTTGTTTCATGAAGACTTTGTTGTGGTGTTTAACAGACGTGGGTCAGGATTACTTAACTGTGTTTACGTACGTATCTAGTGTCGTCCTCTGCTTTGCCGAATGAAGCATGGCCTTATCTTACAACGTCCAAATACCTGCGCATGAAACCATTGTATAAGATGTGGTTGTGAAAAACAAGATGCTCTGTCAATCAGGTTGTCGTTATCTTTGCGCAGCGGCAGTATCGTAGCCTATGAGGTTTATCCGAGGCGCGATTATTGCTAGTTGAAAACTTTACCCAATACCCCGCCATGATGACTTGAAATATAGTCAGCAATGGCAATTTTTGAAAGTCTCTAAGGAGACTTATATGGTGTTTGAAGTACGTTAATTTGGTCTACTACTCTCTACAGCATGAAATCACGCAAGGTGGTTTATTATGGTGCGTGTGGTTTGTTATAATGTAGTTTTTGGCGATTATTTTCGTAACGGATGTGTTACTGATATATACTGACATATTTTTGGCAGATGCACGTTTATGTCACTCGTAAGCCAGGTTCTCGTAGTAGAACTGTTTTGCATACTAATGACCTGGGCGGGACTTCATTCATTGTTGTGAACTCGTCCATCAATACATTATACATCTCAGACATTTGTTTCATGAAGACTTTGTTGTGGTGTTTAACAGACGTGGGTCAGGATTACTTAACTGTGTTTACGTACGTATCTAATGTCGTCCTCTGCTTTGCCGAATGAAGCATGGCCTTATCTTACGTCCAAATACCTGCGCATAAAACCATTGTATAAGATGTGGTTGTGAAAAACAAGATGCTCTGTCAATCAGGTTGTGGTTATCTTTGCGCAGCGGCAGTATCGTAGCCTATGAGGTTTATCCGAGGCGCGATTATTGCTAGTTGAAAACTTTACCCAATACCCCGCCATGATGACTTGAAATATAGTCAGCAATGGCAATTTTTGCAAGTCTCCAAGGAGACTTATATGTTGTTCAAAGAAGTTGATCGCGTTCATTATTAGATGCTCTTCAGTACTATTTAGTATATTAGGATGCGGGTCATGTTACCGATTTTTTCATGCACTTCATTATGTTCGCAATTGATGTAGTCCTGATATACTGTTGGAAATACACTGTGAGATACCCTATGTAATACACTATGAGCACAACAATGTTTATATCACTAGTGAGCGAGGTTCTCACAGGTAAGTGACTGTTTTCCATACTAATGACCTGGGCGGGACTTCATTCGTGATCTCATCCCACAATACATTGTAGATCTCAGATATTTGTTTCATTAAAGCTTATTTGTTTTGTTTAACAAACGTGACACACAGTTAACTGTGTTTACATACTTATCTAGCATAATTTTCTACTTTACTTATTAAAGCTAGTGGTTATATTACAATGTCTAAATAGTTGCGCATAAAACCATTGTATTTGAGGTTGTTGTCAAAAACAAGATGCTCTGTCAATCAGGTTGTGGTTATCTTTGCGCAGCGGCAGTATCGTAGCCTATGAGGTTTATCCGAGGCGCGATTATTGCTAGTTGAAAACTTTACCCAATACCCCGCCATGATGACTTGAAATATAGTCAGCAATGGCAATTTTTGCAAGTCTCCAAGGAGACTTATATGTTGTTCAAAGAAGTTGATCGCGTTCATTATTAGATGCTCTTCAGTACTATTTAGTATATTAGGATGCGGGTCATGTTACCGATTTTTTCATGCACTTCATTATGTTCGCAATTGATGTAGTCCTGATATACTGTTGGAAATACACTGTGAGATACCCTATGTAATACACTATGAGCACAACAATGTTTATATCACTAGTGAGCGAGGTTCTCACAGGTAAGTGACTGTTTTCCATACTAATGGCCTGGGCGGGACTTCATTCGTGATCTCATCCCACAATACATTGTAGATCTCAGATATTTGTTTCATTAAAGCTTATTTGTTTTGTTTAACAAACGTGACAACAGTTAACTGTGTTTACATACTTATCTAGCATAATTTTCTACTTTACTTATTAAAGCTAGTGGTTATATTACAATGTCTAAATAGTTGCGCATAAAACCATTGTATTTGAGGTTGTTGTCAAAAACAAGATGCTCTGTCAATCAGGTTGTCGTTATCTTTGCGCAGCGGCAGTATCGTAGCCTATGAGGTTTATCCGAGGCGCGATTATTGCTAGTTGAAAACTTTACCCAATACCCCGCCATGATGACTTGAAATATAGTCAGCAATGGCAATTTTTGGAAGTCTCCAAGGAGACTTATAAACTGTTGAAAGTAGTATGTTCTCCTTTTTCTGTAGCTGTTGGTTAGGCTAGTTAGTTTTTATGGGTGTGCGTAGTCCATATAATACTTTGTGCACTTTGTATTACATTCACAGTTGATGTAGTACTGAAATACTATTTGAAATACATTTTTGAACACTATGAGCACAACAACTTTTATATCACTAGTAAGCCAGGTTCTCATAGGTAATCGACTGTTTTCCATACTAATGACCTGGACGGGACTTCATTCATTGTTGTGATCTCATCCATCAATACATTGTACATCTCTGACATTTGTTTCATGAAGACTTTGTTGTGGTGTTTAACAGACGTGGGTCAGGATTACTTAACTGGGTTTACGTACGTATCTAGTGTCGTCCTCAGCTTTGCCGAATGAAGCATGGCCTTATCTTACGTCCAAATACCTGCGCATAAAACCATTGTATAAGATGTGGTTGTGAAAAACAAGATGCTCTGTCAATCAGGTTGTCTTTATCTTTGCGCAGCGGCAGTATCGTAGCCTATGAGGTTTATCCGAGGCGTGATTATTGCTAGTTGAAAACTTTACCCAATACCCCGCCATGATGACTTGAAATATAGTCAGCACTGGCAATTTTTGCTAGTCTCTAAGGAGACTTATATGTTGTTCAAAGAAGTTGATCGCTTTATTAGTTTCTCTTCAGTACTATTTAGTATATAAGGATGCGGGTCATGTTACCGATTTTTTCATGCAGTTCATTATGTTCGCAATTGATGTAGTCCTGATATACTGTTGGAAATACACTGTGAGATACCCTATGAAATACACTATGAGCACAACAATGTTTATATCACTAGTGAGCCAGGTTCTCACAGGTAAGTGACTGTTTTCCATATTAATGACCTGGGCGGGACTTCATTCGTGATCTCATCCCACAATACATTGTAGATCTCAGATATTTGTTTCATTAAAGCTTATTTGTTTTGTTTAACAAACGTGACACACAGTTAACTGTGTTTACATACTTATCTAGCATAATTTTCTACTTTACTTATTAAAGCTAGTGGTTATATTACAATGTCTAAATAGTTGCGCATAAAACCATTGTATTTGAGGTTGTTGTCAAAAACAAGATGCTCTGTCAATCAGGTTGTCGTCATCTTTGCGCAGCGGCAGTATCGTAGCCTATGAGGTTTATCCGAGGCGCGATTATTGCTAGTTGAAAACTTTACCCAATACCCCGCCATGATGACTTGAAATATAGTCAGCAATGGCAATTTTTGGGAGTCTCCAAGGAGACTTATAAACTGTTGAAAGTAGTATGTTCTCCTTTTTCTGTAGCTGTTGGTTAGGCCAGTTAGTTTTTATGGGTGCGAGTAGTCCATGTAATACTTTGTGCACTTTGTATTACATTCACATTTGGTGTAGTACTGAAATACTGTTGGAAATACATTTTTGAACACTATGAGCACAACAACTTTTATATCACTAGTAAGCCAGGTTCTCATAGGTAATCGACTGTTTTCCATACTAATGACCTGGACGGGACTTCATTCATTGTTGTGATCTCGTCCATCAATACATTGTACATCTCTGACATTTGTTTCATGAAGACTTTGTTGTGGTGTTTAACATACGTGGGTCAGGATTACTTAACTGGGTTTACGTACGTATCTAGTGTCGTCCTCAGCTTTGCCGAATGAAGCATGGCCTTATCTTACAACGTCCAAATACCTGCGCATGAAAACCATTGTATAAGATGTGGTTGTGAAAAACAAGATGCTCTGTCAATCAGGTTGTCTTTATCTTTGCGCAGCGGCAGTATCGTAGCCTATGAGGTTTATCCGAGGCGCGATTATTGCTAGTTGAAAACTTTACCCAATACCCCGCCATGATGACTTGAAATATAGTCAGCAATGGCAATTTTTGCTAGTCTCTAAGGAGACTTATATGTTGTTCAAAGAAGTTGATCGCGTTCATTATTAGATGCTCTTCAGTACTATTTAGTACATTAGGATGCGGGTCGTGTTACCGATTTTTTCATGCACTTCATTATGTTCGCAATTGATGTAGTCCTGATATACTGTTGGAAATACACTGTGAGATACCCTATGTAATACACGAGCACAACAATGTTTATATCACTAGTGAGCCAGGTTCTCACAGGTAAGTGACTGTTTTCCATATTAATGACCTGGGCGGGACTTCATTTGTGATCTCATCCCACAATACATTGTAGATCTCAGATATTTGTTTCATTAAAGCTTATTTGTTTTGTTTAACAAACGTGACACACAGTTAACTGTGTTAACATACTTATCTAGCATAATTTTCTACTTTACTTATTAAAGCTAGTGGTTATATTACAATGTCTAAATAGTTGCGCATAAAACCATTGTATTTGAGGTTGTTGTCAAAAAGAAGATGCTCTGTCAATCAGGTTGTCGTCATCTTTGCGCAGCGGCAGTATCATAGCCTATGAGGTTTATCCGAGGCGCGATTATTGCTAGTTGAAAACTTTACCCAATACCCCGCCATGATGACTTGAAATATAGTCAGCAATGGCAATTTTTGGAAGTCTCCAAGGAGACTTATAAACTGTTGAAAGTAGTTCATCTCTCTCTTTCTCTGTAGCTGTTGGTTAGGCCAGTTAGTTTTTATGGGCGTGCGTAGTCCATGTAATACTTTATGCACTTTGTATTACATTCACAGTTGATGTAGTACTGAAATACTATTTGAAATACATTTTTGCACACTATGAGCACAACAACATTTATATCACTATTAAGCCAGGTTCTCATAGGTAATCGACTGTTTTCCATACTAATGACCCGGGTGGGACTTCATTCATTGTTGTGAACTCGTCCATCAATACATTATACATCTCAGACATTTGTTTCATGAAGACTTTGTTGTGGTGTTTAACATACGTGGGTCAGGATTACTTAACTGTGTTTACGTACGTATCTAATGTCGTCCTCTGCTTTGCCGAATGAAGCATGGCCTTATCTTACAACGTCCAAATACCTGCGCATAAAACCATTGTATAAGATGTGGTTGTGAAAAACAAGATGCTCTGTCAATCAGGTTGTGGTTATCTTTGCGCAGCGGCAGTATCGTAGCCTATGAGGTTTATCCGAGGCGCGATTATTGCTAGTTGAAAACTTTACCCAATACCCCGCCATGATGACTTGAAATATAGTCAGCAATGGCAATTTTTGCAAGTCTCCAAGGAGACTTATATGTTGTTCAAAGAAGTTGATCGCGTTCATTATTAGATGCTCTTCAGTACTATTTAGTATATTAGGATGCGGGTCATGTTACCGATTTTTTCATGCACTTCATTATGTTCGCAATTGATGTAGTCCTGATATACTGTTGGAAATACACTGTGAGATACCCTATGTAATACACTATGAGCACAACAATGTTTATATCACTAGTGAGCGAGGTTCTCACAGGTAAGTGACTGTTTTCCATACTAATGACCTGGGCGGGACTTCATTCGTGATCTCATCCCACAATACATTGTAGATCTCAGATATTTGTTTCATTAAAGCTTATTTGTTTTGTTTAACAAACGTGACACACAGTTAACTGTGTTTACATACTTATCTAGCATAATTTTCTACTTTACTTATTAAAGCTAGTGGTTATATTACAATGTCTAAATAGTTGCGCATAAAACCATTGTATTTGAGGTTGTTGTCAAAAACAAGATGCTCTGTCAATCAGGTTGTCGTTATCTTTGCGCAGCGGCAGTATCGTAGCCTATGAGGTTTATCCGAGGCGCGATTATTGCTAGTTGAAAACTTTACCCAATACCCCGCCATGATGACTTGAAATATAGTCAGCAATGGCAATTTTTGGAAGTCTCCAAGGAGACTTATAAACTGTTGAAAGTAGTATGTTCTCCTTTTTCTGTAGCTGTTGGTTAGGCCAGTTAGTTTTTATGGGTGCGAGTAGTCCATGTAATACTTTGTGCACTTTGTATTACATTCACATTTGGTGTAGTACTGAAATACTGTTGGAAATACATTTTTGAACACTATGAGCACAACAACTTTTATATCACTAGTAAGCCAGGTTCTCATAGGTAATCGACTGTTTTCCATACTAATGACCTGGACGGGACTTCATTCATTGTTGTGATCTCGTCCATCAATACATTGTACATCTCTGACATTTGTTTCATGAAGACTTTGTTGTGGTGTTTAACATACGTGGGTCAGGATTACTTAACTGGGTTTACGTACGTATCTAGTGTCGTCCTCAGCTTTGCCGAATGAAGCATGGCCTTATCTTACAACGTCCAAATACCTGCGCATAAAACCATTGTATAAGATGTGGTTGTGAAAAACAAGATGCTCTGTCAATCAGGTTGTCTTTATCTTTGCGCAGCGGCAGTATCGTAGCCTATGAGGTTTATCCGAGGCGTGATTATTGCTAGTTGAAAACTTTACCCAATACCCTGCCATGATGACTTGAAATATAGTCAGCACTGGCAATTTTTGCTAGTCTCTAAGGAGACTTATATGTCGTTCAAAGAAGTTGATCGCGTTCATTATTAGATGCTCTTCAGTACTATTTAGTACATTAGGATGCGGGTCGTGTTACCGATTTTTTCATGCACTTCATTATGTTCGCAATTGATGTAGTCCTGATATACTGTTGGAAATACACTGTGAGATACCCTATGTAATACACGAGCACAACAATGTTTATATCACTAGTGAGCCAGGTTCTCACAGGTAAGTGACTGTTTTCCATATTAATGACCTGGGCGGGACTTCATTCGTGATCTCATCCCACAATACATTGTAGATCTCAGATATTTGTTTCATTAAAGCTTATTTGTTTTGTTTAACAAACGTGACACACAGTTAACTGTGTTAACATACTTATCTAGCATAATTTTCTACTTTACTTATTAAAGCTAGTGGTTATATTACAATGTCTAAATAGTTGCGCATAAAACCATTGTATTTGAGGTTGTTGTCAAAAACAAGATGCTCTGTCAATCAGGTTGTGGTTATCTTTGCGCAGCGGCAGTATCGTAGCCTATGAGGTTTATCCGAGGCGCGATTATTGCTAGTTGAAAACTTTACCCAATACCCCGCCATGATGACTTGAAATATAGTCAGCAATGGCAATTTTTGGAAGTCTCCAAGGAGACTTATAAACTGTTGAAAGTAGTATGTTCTCCTTTTTCTGTAGCTGTTGGTTAGGCTAGTTAGTTTTTATGGGTGTGCGTAGTCCATATAATACTTTGTGCACTTTGTATTACATTCACAGTTGATGTAGTACTGAAATACTATTTGAAATACATTTTTGAACACTATGAGCACAACAACTTTTATATCACTAGTAAGCCAGGTTCTCATAGGTAATCGACTGTTTTCCATACTAATGACCTGGACGGGACTTCATTCATTGTTGTGATCTCATCCATCAATACATTGTACATCTCTGACATTTGTTTCATGAAGACTTTGTTGTGGTGTTTAACAGACGTGGGTCAGGATTACTTAACTGGGTTTACGTACGTATCTAGTGTCGTCCTCAGCTTTGCCGAATGAAGCATGGCCTTATCTTACGTCCAAATACCTGCGCATAAAACCATTGTATAAGATGTGGTTGTGAAAAACAAGATGCTCTGTCAATCAGGTTGTCTTTATCTTTGCGCAGCGGCAGTATCGTAGCCTATGAGGTTTATCCGAGGCGTGATTATTGCTAGTTGAAAACTTTACCCAATACCCCGCCATGATGACTTGAAATATAGTCAGCACTGGCAATTTTTGCTAGTCTCTAAGAAGACTTATATGTTGTTCAAAGAAGTTGATCGCTTTATTAGTTTCTCTTCAGTACTATTTAGTATATAAGGATGCGGGTCATGTTACCGATTTTTTCATGCAGTTCATTATGTTCGCAATTGATGTAGTCCTGATATACTGTTGGAAATACACTGTGAGATACCCTATGAAATACACTATGAGCACAACAATGTTTATATCACTAGTGAGCCGAGGTTCTCACAGGTAAGTGACTGTTTTCCATACTAATGACCTGGGCGGGACTTCATTCGTGATCTCATCCCACAATACATTGTAGATCTCAGATATTTGTTTCATTAAAGCTTATTTGTTTTGTTTAACAAACGTGACACACAGTTAACTGTGTTTACATACTTATCTAGCATAATTTTCTACTTTACTTATTAAAGCTAGTGGTTATATTACAATGTCTAAATAGTTGCGCATAAAACCATTGTATTTGAGGTTGTTGTCAAAAACAAGATGCTCTGTCAATCAGGTTGTCGTCATCTTTGCGCAGCGGCAGTATCGTAGCCTATGAGGTTTATCCGAGGCGCGATTATTGCTAGTTGAAAACTTTACCCAATACCCCGCCATGATGACTTGAAATATAGTCAGCAATGGCAATTTTTGGGAGTCTCCAAGGAGACTTATAAACTGTTGAAAGTAGTATGTTCTCCTTTTTCTGTAGCTGTTGGTTAGGCCAGTTAGTTTTTATGGGTGCGAGTAGTCCATGTAATACTTTGTGCACTTTGTATTACATTCACATTTGGTGTAGTACTGAAATACTGTTGGAAATACATTTTTGAACACTATGAGCACAACAACTTTTATATCACTAGTAAGCCAGGTTCTCATAGGTAATCGACTGTTTTCCATACTAATGACCTGGACGGGACTTCATTCATTGTTGTGATCTCGTCCATCAATACATTGTACATCTCTGACATTTGTTTCATGAAGACTTTGTTGTGGTGTTTAACATACGTGGGTCAGGATTACTTAACTGGGTTTACGTACGTATCTAGTGTCGTCCTCAGCTTTGCCGAATGAAGCATGGCCTTATCTTACAACGTCCAAATACCTGCGCATGAAACCATTGTATAAGATGTGGTTGTGAAAAACAAGATGCTCTGTCAATCAGGTTGTCTTTATCTTTGCGCAGCGGCAGTATCGTAGCCTATGAGGTTTATCCGAGGCGCGATTATTGCTAGTTGAAAACTTTACCCAATACCCCGCCATGATGACTTGAAATATAGTCAGCAATGGCAATTTTTGCTAGTCTCTAAGGAGACTTATATGTTGTTCAAAGAAGTTGATCGCGTTCATTATTAGATGCTCTTCAGTACTATTTAGTACATTAGGATGCGGGTCGTGTTACCGATTTTTTCATGCACTTCATTATGTTCGCAATTGATGTAGTCCTGATATACTGTTGGAAATACACTGTGAGATACCCTATGTAATACACGAGCACAACAATGTTTATATCACTAGTGAGCCAGGTTCTCACAGGTAAGTGACTGTTTTCCATATTAATGACCTGGGCGGGACTTCATTCGTGATCTCATCCCACAATACATTGTAGATCTCAGATATTTGTTTCATTAAAGCTTATTTGTTTTGTTTAACAAACGTGACACACAGTTAACTGTGTTAACATACTTATCTAGCATAATTTTCTACTTTACTTATTAAAGCTAGTGGTTATATTACAATGTCTAAATAGTTGCGCATAAAACCATTGTATTTGAGGTTGTTGTCAAAAACAAGATGCTCTGTCAATCAGGTTGTCGTCATCTTTGCGCAGCGGCAGTATCATAGCCTATGAGGTTTATCCGAGGCGCGATTATTGCTAGTTGAAAACTTTACCCAATACCCCGCCATGATGACTTGAAATATAGTCAGCAATGGCAATTTTTGGAAGTCTCCAAGGAGACTTATAAACTGTTGAAAGTAGTTCATCTCTCTCTTTCTCTGTAGCTGTTGGTTAGGCCAGTTAGTTTTTATGGGCGTGCGTAGTCCATGTAATACTTTATGCACTTTGTATTACATTCACAGTTGATGTAGTACTGAAATACTATTTGAAATACATTTTTGCACACTATGAGCACAACAACATTTATATCACTATTAAGCCAGGTTCTCATAGGTAATCGACTGTTTTCCATACTAATGACCCGGGTGGGACTTCATTCATTGTTGTGAACTCGTCCATCAATACATTATACATCTCAGACATTTGTTTCATGAAGACTTTGTTGTGGTGTTTAACATACGTGGGTCAGGATTACTTAACTGTGTTTACGTACGTATCTAATGTCGTCCTCTGCTTTGCCGAATGAAGCATGGCCTTATCTTACAACGTCCAAATACCTGCGCATAAAACCATTGTATAAGATGTGGTTGTGAAAAACAAGATGCTCTGTCAATCAGGTTGTGGTTATCTTTGCGCAGCGGCAGTATCGTAGCCTATGAGGTTTATCCGAGGCGCGATTATTGCTAGTTGAAAACTTTACCCAATACCCCGCCATGATGACTTGAAATATAGTCAGCAATGGCAATTTTTGCAAGTCTCCAAGGAGACTTATATGTTGTTCAAAGAAGTTGATCGCGTTCATTATTAGATGCTCTTCAGTACTATTTAGTATATTAGGATGCGGGTCATGTTACCGATTTTTTCATGCACTTCATTATGTTCGCAATTGATGTAGTCCTGATATACTGTTGGAAATACACTGTGAGATACCCTATGTAATACACTATGAGCACAACAATGTTTATATCACTAGTGAGCGAGGTTCTCACAGGTAAGTGACTGTTTTCCATACTAATGACCTGGGCGGGACTTCATTCGTGATCTCATCCCACAATACATTGTAGATCTCAGATATTTGTTTCATTAAAGCTTATTTGTTTTGTTTAACAAACGTGACACACAGTTAACTGTGTTTACATACTTATCTAGCATAATTTTCTACTTTACTTATTAAAGCTAGTGGTTATATTACAATGTCTAAATAGTTGCGCATAAAACCATTGTATTTGAGGTTGTTGTCAAAAACAAGATGCTCTGTCAATCAGGTTGTCGTTATCTTTGCGCAGCGGCAGTATCGTAGCCTATGAGGTTTATCCGAGGCGCGATTATTGCTAGTTGAAAACTTTACCCAATACCCCGCCATGATGACTTGAAATATAGTCAGCAATGGCAATTTTTGGAAGTCTCCAAGGAGACTTATAAACTGTTGAAAGTAGTATGTTCTCCTTTTTCTGTAGCTGTTGGTTAGGCCAGTTAGTTTTTATGGGTGCGAGTAGTCCATGTAATACTTTGTGCACTTTGTATTACATTCACATTTGGTGTAGTACTGAAATACTGTTGGAAATACATTTTTGAACACTATGAGCACAACAACTTTTATATCACTAGTAAGCCAGGTTCTCATAGGTAATCGACTGTTTTCCATACTAATGACCTGGACGGGACTTCATTCATTGTTGTGATCTCGTCCATCAATACATTGTACATCTCTGACATTTGTTTCATGAAGACTTTGTTGTGGTGTTTAACATACGTGGGTCAGGATTACTTAACTGGGTTTACGTACGTATCTAGTGTCGTCCTCAGCTTTGCCGAATGAAGCATGGCCTTATCTTACAACGTCCAAATACCTGCGCATAAAACCATTGTATAAGATGTGGTTGTGAAAAACAAGATGCTCTGTCAATCAGGTTGTCTTTATCTTTGCGCAGCGGCAGTATCGTAGCCTATGAGGTTTATCCGAGGCGTGATTATTGCTAGTTGAAAACTTTACCCAATACCCTGCCATGATGACTTGAAATATAGTCAGCACTGGCAATTTTTGCTAGTCTCTAAGGAGACTTATATGTCGTTCAAAGAAGTTGATCGCGTTCATTATTAGATGCTCTTCAGTACTATTTAGTACATTAGGATGCGGGTCGTGTTACCGATTTTTTCATGCACTTCATTATGTTCGCAATTGATGTAGTCCTGATATACTGTTGGAAATACACTGTGAGATACCCTATGTAATACACGAGCACAACAATGTTTATATCACTAGTGAGCCAGGTTCTCACAGGTAAGTGACTGTTTTCCATATTAATGACCTGGGCGGGACTTCATTCGTGATCTCATCCCACAATACATTGTAGATCTCAGATATTTGTTTCATTAAAGCTTATTTGTTTTGTTTAACAAACGTGACACACAGTTAACTGTGTTAACATACTTATCTAGCATAATTTTCTACTTTACTTATTAAAGCTAGTGGTTATATTACAATGTCTAAATAGTTGCGCATAAAACCATTGTATTTGAGGTTGTTGTCAAAAACAAGATGCTCTGTCAATCAGGTTGTCGTCATCTTTGCGCAGCGGCAGTATCGTAGCCTATGAGGTTTATCCGAGGCGCGATTATTGCTAGTTGAAAACTTCACCCAATACCCCGCCATGATGACTTGAAATATAGTCAGCAATGGCAATTTTTGGAAGTCTCCAAGGAGACTTATAAACTGTTGAAAGTAGTTCATCTCTCTCTTTCTCTGTAGCTGTTGGTTAGGCCAGTTAGTTTTTATGGGCGTGCGTAGTCCATGTAATACTTTATGCACTTTGTATTACATTCACAGTTGATGTACTGAAATACTATTTGAAATACATTTTTGCACACTATGAGCACAACAACATTTATATCACTATTAAGCCAGGTTCTCATAGGTAATCGACTGTTTTCCATACTAATGACCTGGGTGGGACTTCATTCATTGTTGTGAACTCGTCCATCAATACATTATACATCTCAGACATTTGTTTCATGAAGACTTTGTTGTGGTGTTTAACAGACGTGGGTCAGGATTACTTAACTGTGTTTACGTACGTATCTAATGTCGTCCTCTGCTTTGCCGAATGAAGCATGGCCTTATCTTACAACGTCCAAATACCTGCGCATAAAACCATTGTATAAGATGTGGTTGTGAAAAACAAGATGCTCTGTCAATCAGGTTGTGGTTATCTTTGCGCAGCGGCAGTATCGTAGCCTATGAGGTTTATCCGAGGCGCGATTATTGCTAGTTGAAAACTTTACCCAATACCCCGCCATGATGACTTGAAATATAGTCAGCAATGGCAATTTTTGCAAGTCTCCAAGGAGACTTATATGTTGTTCAAAGAAGTTGATCGCGTTCATTATTAGATGCTCTTCAGTACTATTTAGTATATTAGGATGCGGGTCATGTTACCGATTTTTTCATGCACTTCATTATGTTCGCAATTGATGTAGTCCTGATATACTGTTGGAAATACACTGTGAGATACCCTATGTAATACACTATGAGCACAACAATGTTTATATCACTAGTGAGCGAGGTTCTCACAGGTAAGTGACTGTTTTCCATACTAATGACCTGGGCGGGACTTCATTCGTGATCTCATCCCACAATACATTGTAGATCTCAGATATTTGTTTCATTAAAGCTTAGTTGTGCTGTTTAACAAACGTGACACACAGTTAACTGTGTTTACATACTTATCTAGCATAATTTTCTACTTTACTCATTAAAGCTAGTGGTTATATTACAATGTCTAAATAGTTGCGCATAAAACCATTGTATTTGAGGTTGTTGTCAAAAACAAGATGCTCTGTCAATCAGGTTGTCGTCATCTTTGCGCAGCGGCAGTATCGTAGCCTATGAGGTTTATCCGAGGCGCGATTATTGCTAGTTGAAAACTTTACCCAATACCCCGCCATGATGACTTGAAATATAGTCAGCAATGGCAATTTTTGGAAGTCTCCAAGGAGACTTATAAACTGTTGAAAGTAGTTCATCTCTCTCTTTCTCTGTAGCTGTTGGTTAGGCCAGTTAGTTTTTATGGGCGTGCGTAGTCCATGTAATACTTTGTGCACTTTGTATTACATTCACATTTGGTGTAGTACTGAAATACTGTTGGAAATACATTTTTGAACACTATGAGCACAACAACTTTTATATCACTAGTAAGCCAGGTTCTCATAGGTAATCGACTGTTTTCCATACTAATGACCTGGACGGGACTTCATTCATTGTTGTGATCTCGTCCATCAATACATTGTACATCTCTGACATTTGTTTCATGAAGACTTTGTTGTGGTGTTTAACATACGTGGGTCAGGATTACTTAACTGTGTTTACGTACGTATCTAGTGTCGTCCTCAGCTTTGCCGAATGAAGCATGGCCTTATCTTACAACGTCCAAATACCTGCGCATAAAACCATTGTAGAAGATGTGGTTGTGAAAAACAAGATGCTCTGTCAATCAGGTTGTCTTTATCTTTGCGCAGCGGCAGTATCGTAGCCTATGAGGTTTATCCGAGGCGTGATTATTGCTAGTTGAAAACTTTACCCAATACCCCGCCATGACGACTTGGAATATAGTCATTCATCATTCATCATTTACATGTTTTGGACAGGTTACATTATGATATTGTTCCCAAACTGTTATTGATGGTTTGTTCAAATCAAGGCTGCAGGATGAAAACAAAACAAAAATATATACATGATTTAGATAATTAGTGTTTGATAGGCCTATCAAACACGTGAAAACACGTGTAGCAAGTGAAAACATTAACATTAATTAATTGATATTAATGTAATGTAATTTAAATGTACTTGTATTTTAATATTAGCCTACATTTATTTTATATTCCACTTTACAACCTTGCTTTACTCATGTTAATATTGTGGCATTATTCAAATAAGCTACGATTGACATAAAAAAAAACAAATGTTGGTGGAGATTCTCATTGTAGTTCTTGGCGATTATTTTCGTAACGGATGCGTTTATGATATATACTGACATATTTTTGGCAGATGCACGTTTATGTCACTCGTAAGCCAGGTTCTCGTAGTAGAAATGTTTTGCATACTAATGACCTGGGCGGGACTTCATTCATTGTTGTGAACTCGTCCATCAATACATTATACATCTCAGACATTTGTTTCATGAAGACTTTGTTGTGGTGTTTAACAGACGTGGGTCAGGATTACTTAACTGTGTTTACGTACGTATCTAGTGTCGTCCTCTGCTTTGCCGAATGAAGCATGGCCTTATCTTACAACGTCCAAATACCTGCGCATGAAACCATTGTATAAGATGTGGTTGTGAAAAACAAGATGCTCTGTCAATCAGGTTGTCGTTATCTTTGCGCAGCGGCAGTATCGTAGCCTATGAGGTTTATCCGAGGCGCGATTATTGCTAGTTGAAAACTTTACCCAATACCCCGCCATGATGACTTGAAATATAGTCGGCAATGGCAATTTTTGAAAGTCTCTAAGGAGACTTATATGATGTTTAAAGTACGTTGATTTGGTCTACTACTCTCTACAGCATGAAATCACGCAAGGTGGTTTATTATGGTGCGTGTAGTTTTTGGCGATTATTTTCGTAACGGATGTGTTACTGATATATACTGACATATTTTTGGCAGATGCACGTTTATGTCACTCGTAAGCCAGGTTCTCGTAGTAGAACTGTTTTGCATACTAATGACCTGGGCGGGACTTCATTCATTGTTGTGAACTCGTCCATCAATACATTATACATCTCAGACATTTGTTTCATGAAGACTTTGTTGTGGTGTTTAACAGACGTGGGTCAGGATTACTTAACTGTGTTTACGTACGTATCTAATGTCGTCCTCTGCTTTGCCGAATGAAGCATGGCCTTATCTTACGTCCAAATACCTGCGCATAAAACCATTGTATAAGATGTGGTTGTGAAAAACAAGATGCTCTGTCAATCAGGTTGTGGTTATCTTTGCGCAGCGGCAGTATCGTAGCCTATGAGGTTTATCCGAGGCGCGATTATTGCTAGTTGAAAACTTTACCCAATACCCCGCCATGATGACTTGAAATATAGTCAGCAATGGCAATTTTTGCAAGTCTCCAAGGAGACTTATATGTTGTTCAAAGAAGTTGATCGCGTTCATTATTAGATGCTCTTCAGTACTATTTAGTATATTAGGATGCGGGTCATGTTACCGATTTTTTCATGCACTTCATTATGTTCGCAATTGATGTAGTCCTGATATACTGTTGGAAATACACTGTGAGATACCCTATGTAATACACTATGAGCACAACAATGTTTATATCACTAGTGAGCGAGGTTCTCACAGGTAAGTGACTGTTTTCCATACTAATGACCTGGGCGGGACTTCATTCGTGATCTCATCCCACAATACATTGTAGATCTCAGATATTTGTTTCATTAAAGCTTATTTGTTTTGTTTAACAAACGTGACACACAGTTAACTGTGTTTACATACTTATCTAGCATAATTTTCTACTTTACTTATTAAAGCTAGTGGTTATATTACAATGTCTAAATAGTTGCGCATAAAACCATTGTATTTGAGGTTGTTGTCAAAAACAAGATGCTCTGTCAATCAGGTTGTCGTCATCTTTGCGCAGCGGCAGTATCGTAGCCTATGAGGTTTATCCGAGGCGCGATTATTGCTAGTTGAAAACTTTACCCAATACCCCGCCATGATGACTTGAAATATAGTCAGCAATGGCAATTTTTGGAAGTCTCCAAGGAGACTTATAAACTGTTGAAAGTAGTTCATCTCTCTCTTTTTCTGTAGCTGTTGGTTAGGCTAGTTAGTTTTTATGGGCGTGCGTAGTCCATGTAATACTTTGTGCACTTTGTATTACATTCACAGTTGATGTAGTACTGAAATACTATTTGAAATACATTTTTGAACACTATGAGCACAACAACTTTTATATCACTAGTAAGCCAGGTTCTCATAGGTAATCGACTGTTTTCCATACTAATGACCTGGACGGGACTTCATTCATTGTTGTGATCTCGTCCATCAATACATTGTACATCTCTGACATTTGTTTCATGAAGACTTTGTTGTGGTGTTTAACAGACGTGGGTCAGGATTACTTAACTGGGTTTACGTACGTATCTAGTGTCGTCCTCAGCTTTGCCGAATGAAGCATGGCCTTATCTTACAACGTCCAAATACCTGCGCATAAAACCATTGTATAAGATGTGGTTGTGAAAAACAAGATGCTCTGTCAATCAGGTTGTGGTTATCTTTGCGCAGCGGCAGTATCGTAGCCTATGAGGTTTATCCGAGGCGTGATTATTGCTAGTTGAAAACTTTACCCAATACCCCGCCATGATGACTTGAAATATAGTCAGCAATGGCAATTTTTGCAAGTCTCTAAGGAGACTTATATGTTGTTCAAAGAAGTTGATCGCTTCATTATTAGTTCCTCTTCAGTACTATTTAGTATATTAGGATGCGGGTCATGTTACCGATTTTTTTCATGCACTTCATTATGTTCGCAATTGATGTAGTCCTGATATACTGTTGGAAATACACTGTGAGATACCCTATGAAATACACTATGAGCACAACAATGTTTATATCGCTAGTAAGCCAGGTTCTCAGGGTTAGGTTAGGGTTATCGTATTTAGAACTCTTCGTTTTCGCTGTACACATAAGTAGCTGCTAGTTCAAGAGGACGTATTTAGTTCAAGTATTTTCAAGAAAGACGTGTTTTTCTTCTTCTCTTGGTTTTATATGGGCTACGCAATCCCAGAATGCACTCGCCCGTGATGTGGGCAGGGCGTGATGTCACACCCCGCCTTCCCGCAGGCCGCAGCGAGATGCTTCTCAACAGACGTGGGTCAGGATTACTTAACTGTGTTTACGTACGTATCTAGTGTCGTCCTCTGCTTTGTCGAATGAAGCATGGCCTTATCTTACAACGTCCAAGTACCTGCGCATAAAACCATTGTATTTGAGGTTGTTGTCAAAAACAAGATGCTCTGTCAATTAGGGCTGTCAAAATTGCTCAAAAATGACATTTGAATATTCCCTCTAAAAAAACCACATATATTCGAATATATTCGAATATCTATATTTGCGCATTATGTCAATGACGCGCATTACGTCAATAACAGGACAAAGTAATACAACGAGACATAACTACTTGTATAGGTCGTTTATTTAAGTTTAAACATATTTGGCAACATATTACCTACACAAAAATAAGTAAATGAACTAATGGCCAAGACCGCAGACCTCGCTCTCGCTCGCTCGCTCGCTCACACTCGCTCTCACCCGCTCTCGCTCCCCCTCACTCTCTCTGCGCATACTGGTTTAAATAAACAACAGCAATAAACAAATGCTGAGTGCTGATCAAGAGTTTTGTGCAAGCAATCCCTACTCATGTCCCAAATGTGGCAGGCTTCATTCAGTGATTGAAACAAATATAACATTAATTGAAGTTTACGCCCACTCGCAAAGCAGAAAGAACGCGCCGCGGCTGGCGCAAGTGTGTTTTTCCACATTCGAATATTAATTTTCACCTTCGAATGTCTGTTTTTAAAAACTATTCGAATATATATTCGAATTTTGAATATTCGTTGACAGCCCTACTGTCAATCAGGTTGTCGTTATCTTTGTGCAGCGGCAGTATCGTAGCCTATGAGGTTTATCCGAGGCGTGATTATTGCTAGTTGAAAACTTTACCCAATACCCCGCCATGATGACTTGAAATATAGTCAGCAATGGCAATTTTTGCAAGTCTCTAAGGAGACTTATAAACTGTTGAAAATAACGGTCTACATAAACATAGGATATTTCTGACCCCTATTGCAACTTGTTTTTAATATCAATTAACAAAACTATCGTTATTGTTTTGTGTGACGGGTCATTACATTTGTGTGTACCTTATGTTATTTTAGCACAATGTACCTGCATGGCCACTAGATGTCATCCGAGGACTTGCTAAGGATATTTATGAAGAAGGCTCAATTGTATTTTTTCACATCTCATCTCATCTCATTGTATATCAATGGTTTAGTCTTTTGATACACAATATGTAATGTTAGATTTAATGGCCTATCTATAAATCACCCATTCTTGAGAATTGGGACAAAACCTTATTTTTATTTATTTCATTTTTTTAAAATCTTCATTTACAATTGGGAAATATATTTTAAAAGATCAAAGTCTTGGCTATTAAACCTTGTAACGGGCCAACCACCCATGTTATAGTGAGTAGCCATTTTAGTTTTCAAAGTTGCTAAGAGTTCTCTTAATGCTAATCAAAATACACCTTTTTAAACCATAATTCATATTTAGATTTGATTTAGAAGGGCAACAGAGTTGACCGGTTATGGTTGAGACACACCTGATAGCAATATTATTTCATTAATTTTTCAAAAAACAGAAAGTTTACCAGTGCTTGAGCAGCATTCCCACCTTTTTTGAAACCAGGAAGTGAGACATGGGTCCTTAGGATAGAGCTAACCATTTTTATGCATGATTAAATTATGCTTTTGTAGAAATCTGATCTGAAACCTGGGACACAACTTTAAAGGGCCAACATGTTTTCATAAAAAATATATTTCTAAACAAAAAACAAAAATATATTTCTAAACAAAGATGATTATAATAGTAGGTAGTAGGTATTGTTATTTTTAAATTTTGAAGACTTTTAACACAGTTTTTAATTGTTTGAAGTTTGAATTATTGTCTGGGACAACAGTGTTTTCTGGCACAGGGCAAGTTTATTTAGAAGAAAATTAACATCAAAGGCCAGGCATCATTGTATGAAATGGTAAAGTTTTTAAGTTTGATCAGGCATAAGCATGTCTGGTTTATTAGCTGTAGCCCAACCATCTTGTACCCCAGCCGTAGGGAAGTGTACTTTCACTGATCTCTGATTGGGAGGAGACACGTGGGCGCATGCTGTCAGGAGGGTACAGGGTGTAATCAGTCGGTCTTCTCATCAGGCACATGGATTCACAGCCTCCTCTCTCCCTACAAGAGGGAGCTGATGACAACTGCAACTCTTACTGGCTCTCTATTCGTCACCTGTAGTACAATGAAATGTGTTGTGTGAGATGCACACTCTTGTTGTTTTGTGCTAAGGGCGTGGCCTCTGCATACATGAGATGTTTTCTCTTGGGAGAAAGAACTATTACAGCTAGGTCTACAGTACTCATGGGACTGTAAGGCATTGCTATCCAACTGTGCTGAATATTATCTCAAATTTAAAAAATGAGCTCAGGTTATCAGTATACTTTATTGTCAACAATAAACACCAGGGCTTAAAACAGCATTCTTTATTAACTTGACTTTATTAATCAGTCATTGAAATTAATGACTTATAGTTATTTGCATTTTTTTATTCGTAATCTTATGACCTACATATCACCTCTATAATTCCCTGTGTTCATCATGGACACAGAGATCCATCTGTTTTCATTGAGTAGATTGGTTATATAATACTGTGTGTGTGTGTGTGTTTGTGGTCCACATGACCCGGTGCATCTACAACATTAGGAAATGCTCTTACCCACACATAGCTAGCCTAATGGAGCGGTATCTTCCTGATCTTAAAAGCAGCCATGGATTTACATTTTGTTTGTACCCTTTTAAATCAGAATCAACAGCCAGAAGCTGCAACAGTCAGAAGTCCAAACTTGTCAATAGGCTATTTCTGAGTTAACCACGTGACGTTTGCCATGGAAACCAGGCCCTCCAGTCTCAGTCTTAAGACCATGTGTGAATGTAGGCTACTTACTATTTTCTGGATTGGGTTTCCATTTAATTTGACACTTTATACTTGCAATGCCATGTCTTATAGAATTAGAGTGATCCCCCATTAAAGGTCATAGAACAAGGACTTGGATTTAATTGAAATGTATTTTTTATTTCTCTTTCATGTCAAACACCATATAATATAGAGCCTAAGTCTGTTACACTGTTGTTGAAATTGCTATCCATATATGGAAAATGCATTCTCTTCAAAGGGTGCAACATCAGATGCACTCCCAACAGGTGTACACCCAAAAAGAAACTTAAATGAAATAGATATCTGCATCTCCATCGTAGATGTTCGTCTGGAAGATGGCACAATTCTCACCACCAAACAACAGGCTACAGCGTCCACAGCCTATTCGTTCGGTCAGATATCAGGACATTTGTTGATCACAGGGAATTGAGGAATGTTCAAAACGGTATCCACTTTTTGTTAACACCCTCGATTAAATGTACCAGTCCTTTAATGTAATCACGTTTTAAAATTCTGAGCATGGTGTGAGAGGGGGCGCCCCCAATTAGTAGCTTCCTGTGACATCCTGGCACATCACAATTGCGTTTGATCTTCAATTACCTCGCTGTCCCTATAGGGAGACAGCATCGGTCTCATCTCTTTTAGTTTTTTCCCCCTTCTTATTTCTTTTTCACCCTCCTTCCAATCAATTGGCATATAAATAAATAAATAAATAAATAAATAAATAAATATATATATATATATATATATATATATATATATATATATATATATATAAAAAGGTTGTCCCCAGTGAATTGCAGATCTAGGTAGAAGTCAAAACACCAGAATAAGACATTGTGCGTGGAGTGTGTGTGATGGGTTTTGTGTGTGTGAGGGACTATACCATTCCACTGGCAGACTATTATGAGCAGAGCAGCATGCAGTATGGGGGCCTGCAGCTCAGAGCAAGGGTGTTCCTAATACACATCAGCCTCCCCGGTTTTCTTCCAGGTCCCTGCCGCTTTTAATTGGATTTCTTTGTTGAGTGCATTTCCTGCGCACAGACCATCAAGACATACACCCACTTCCAAAGAGAATGCACTCGCACTTGGCTATCGTGTGCCAATAGATCAGTACAACTGTTTATTTCTCTTTTATTTACCATGTGTGATCAAATGGTGCTGTATGGTATTGTGATGGACTTCCAAGCAATCCACCAATTTACAGTAATAATTCATCAGAGGGATTGTCTGCAAATAGAATAGTCAAGCCCGGTTATGTACGCTTTATGGAAAAATGAAAATCCCGATTGAGCACAAGAGGATGCACAAGAGGCCCTGTACTAATTACCCCACAGAGAATAGAAAAAGTCCCCCATGTAAAGAGTAGAAAAGCCCTAACCCTTGGCGGTGAGAACCACCACAGTTTTTTTCTTCTACCATCTTAAATGGAACAAGCATGTAGCCAGTACTTGGAAAAGGCTAAAGATTATTATATTACAATGCCTTTAGAGGTCCCCCTCATGGTCAAGCCATTTAATTAAAGGAAAAACGTACCATTGTTTTTTTTCAGACAGTTGTACCATGGACAAATACATTGTCAGGTTTTCTGTGTGTGTGTGTGTGTGTGCCTGTGTGTGATTCATTAAGACGCATTGGATCATTTGGTTAACAAGGGAATTCAGCCTATAGCCTAGTGTAGTCTCTTTTGGTCACCATCTATTTGGAGTCATGCACTGAAAGGCTGCTTATAATGAGTGCTAGAGGTGGATCAGGGTGCAGTGTTCCCATAAGTATTTTTCATACCACTGCTTGAAGGGGGTGCCAGGGTTTGGTGAGGGGCCAATATAAAGTGCAGTGTGCTCTTTTCCGGGGGCTAAGCCAGAGGAATTTGTCGAGGTGGTCTCTTGACAAATTCCTGTTGCTACAAATGGGACATGAGGTGGGAGGTGGAGGAAGATTTACTGTTCTGATTCTGCTGTATTGTGTGCCTCTCGTTCAGCTATCACTGAAGGCCTATTCGATTTAATTGGCCAATGAACTTGTATGTTGATAATGTCACAGTAGATCTAAAATGGATGTGGTGTAGATAGTCTACACCAAAGTCATTTTTTGTAACCATACTCCATAATCATAATATCTTTGTGGGTTTGTAATCAAACCTATAGGAAATTAATGATGTGAATAGGCTCCTAGAAAACTTAGCCATGAAATGCCAAAATCTGTGGATAGTCTGGGGGACGGGTCTATTCCCTGATCTAGTCTTTCTGAGCATAGCCTGGTAAGAAAGTGAAAGTAAAAGTAAAAAAGTACTATTCCTGTACAGGGGGTAAAGTGGAACACAGCATGACATGTAAGTATGCTACTGAGTCCAGACAAAGGAATCAAACAGGACAGCAAAAATAATATCTACAGTTTACAGACGATTACCATAGAGGTCCATAGATGAAACAGTGTTGCCTTGTTGTTCTTGGAAGGAGACAGCTGAATTTATACAGAGTGGTAATGGCCATCTCCAGCTCCCAAATGGCCTCCATTACTACACTATAACATTTCAACGGGGTGTGTTCAAACTGGATCACTATTATGAAACGACCTGTGAGAGGACTAGACCAAAATGTTCATTAAGGATCGAGATGATGTCTTTCTTCCATTGGTGGAACGAGCTCCCTGCTGATGTCAGGACTGCAGAGTCGCTCACCAGCTTCCGCAAGAGACTCAAGACCCACTTGTTCGGAGTTCACCTGGACTCCGCTTAGCCTCCTTTCTCTACTAGCCCCTCCCCCCCCAAAAAAAAAAAACTTAAGCACTTCTTGTATGTTCATATGTCCTGGCACTTACATTAGTATCTTTAGCACTTAGCATCTTACCCTAGCTATCTCTGTTGTATTCTAGCAATGGGTTAACGGAGCAATTGGGCGTGCTTGAGACTTGTTCTAGTGAAATCCTACTGTACCGATAGCAATAAATTGTTGCACTTTCTTCTGACGAATGTAATTATTGTAAGTCGCATTGGACAAAAGCTAAATGCCATACATGTAAATGTAAATGAACTCAATTAAAACACAGAACATACCATGATGGAAAGAATGCATTTTAAAAATGCATTAGATACTGTAAAGATAAGTGGATCACAGCAGAGAAGTGTCAAATAGTGTGGCACAGGGCACTGCCAGGCTATACTGTATACTATGCTATATACAGTATACTGTACCGACAGTGATGTATTGTTGTTTTACTTTCTACTGACAAATGTACTTATGTAAGTCGCTTTGGACAAAAGCATCTACTAAATGCCCTAAATGTGAATGTAAATGTACATACTAAGCATCCATTTTTGGCTATTGACAATGGATGGGGCTGTGGGTAAGTGGAGATTCAAAACATATTCTCTCTTCACACTGTGAAGAAACATCCTATATTAATATTCCTGTGTCGGTCTTCATGTCCCGTTTGGAATGAATAAAGTACATGTTATTTATTTCTCTTAACCCAAAGTGTTGAGTCGAGTCTACCCAACAAACTGAGGACGTGAAAAGGCTTGCAGAGGTGCAAATACTTTCCGTATATAAAAGAACAAGGACAACATGGAGTGCATGATCTTACCGGCCTCACTCCGTGAGATGAAATTTCAACCACTTAGAGGGGATATTAATTTCTCCTTTTCATTTAATATCACTATTGTTACCCCTAATAAGTCTTTTAGTTTTAATGAATACATTTGTTCCTATAGTACTTGTGATGTGATCCTTTGTCATGTAGCCTACAGACATTAAAGGAAAGTGGTCTTAACATTTTATCATGATTGCCTGCTACAATTCCCTTCAGTCAGAGGAAATAACCTAGAGATGATCCTAGTGCGTATTATTATTATTGGCGATCTGAGATAGTACTTTGTAGTAGGTATGTCAATGAAAATCTTCGATTAGGTTTTAGTGTAATCTAGAGTGTTTTTCCCCTTGTTTTTCCCCATTGTTATATACAGTCCCTAATGTAGCGTGAAGAGCTTTTGAATAAAGGTCTTGGCACATAAACCTCACTCACCTGAAGAGACCTAACTCACCTGCTTGATATAATATGCAATGCATGTCACAGTATTGAGTTATCAAGGCTTGGTTGGATATAAGTATATCAGCTGACATTCGAGGGCTGGGAAGTAATTTCAGAACTAGGAAGCAGGGAGCTGCAACAGGGTGTAAAAAAGCGCTATTATTGGATTTGTCTCCTAACCTTCCACCACTTCAACCACTGGCGGTTATTAATATTTTTAGCTGATAAGAGTTTATCCAGACAGACAGAGACACACACACACACACACACACAGCTGGGAGTGATGAGGCGAGAATACATGGTCAACTTCCATGACAAATCTCCAGCCAGATAAGGTTCCATTCCACCTGGTGAGCACATGGGACCGGCCAGCCACCCTGGAGGAACCCAGCGTGTCAGACATAAGATGTACTGGGCGGTATGGGGGACCTCTGTCTGAAGGAAAACCACCGTTTCCAAGTTGATCTGCTCAGATCAGCAAAAACGGGTGTAAAAGTGTGTCGTCTTAGCAAAGCTAAAGGAGACCAATAACATAGTATCCTAAAGGAGCAAAAATAAGTTATTCATTTAATAAAAAGTCAAATCATTAAGAAAATATTCACTTTTTGATTACTTGTTTTACGCTGTAAGATTGTTTTAAAATGAGATAGTAATCAATGCCATAGTTGTTTTTAATGTACCTTTACCATCAAGTTTTGGATTTTATAAAAGGATAGATACAGGTTTGGATCCAAAGCCATGTTATTAAGATTTATTCAATGTTTATATTACACTGTTTCTGATTACCTTAATTAAAGGTCATTAGTCTTGATCAATCTTTGGTCTTATCTTGCCTCATAATATATAATGTTGAATATATTTAGATATTTCACTGGCAAGCCTGATAACTGTGGCAAAGCATGTCTCTGACTACAACCCAAGTTTCAGCAGTCTATCCTAAATCCTGCCCCAAAGAAAGATGCAAATACTGGGAGGGGGAGGTGCAATCTCCAGACCTATTTATATTTACCGTAATGGCTTTACATACACATTTGAATAAGACCATTGGAATATAACAGCCGAGTCCTGCTATTGCTCACTATGAGGACTTTGGTCTTCCTGGACTATAGGTTAGTATATAACTGTGAGTAGTGACATTTAAATGGTGGAATTCATCATTCACCAAATTCTAAATGGAGAAGATCAAGATGGTTTCAAATGACAGATCTGTCCATTATTTATGAATCTGTCAGTACAGACAAAGTAGGACTTTGTTGAAATGTAAAATCCTTGACATACATACTTTCCTAATGATACAACATGACCACCACATTTAGGCGAGCCTACTTGGTATTTCTGCACATAACTGGCACAGATTCATCAGATCTGTGGGATAGCATTCATATCCAAGCATAAACGCAGGTCACACACAGTCCGAATAGCGGTTGTGTCTTGTGTCTCAAATTGTCTGTATCCCCTCGTCTTCAATTCATCTTCAATCTTGCATCTCACTTCCTTTGTTCAAATAGTGTTGTCTGTTAACAGCCCAAATTGGGAACTAGTCAACACAACCACACAATTTGTGAAACAACAATTGAATTCAATTGTTGGTAAACAGTACTTGATGGCTGGCACTCTAAGCAATTTTCTAAATGTCACTTTTGTGAGGCTCTGAAAGCACCCTGTAGGGCAGAGATGCGAAGGGCAACAAACATAAAGACAAAATTGATCTCTACCCTCATGTCCCACTAGGTAAACGGAGGCATTCTCGGTTTATCCACCAGTGTCAAGTACATTTTGATGGATCAATAATAGTAAGAGAATGAGACATGGTGTATTGTCAGCACCATGGCTACCTACCAAAGTCACTGCTAGTTTCTCTGGAAGCTAAGCAGGGCTGGCCTGGTCCCTCCTTGGATCTGAGACCAGATGGTGCTGGTAGAGGTGTTGGGGAGGACCAGTAGGGGCTGCTCATCTGCCCTCTGATCTATTATATCCCCAATGCCCCAGGACGGAGATGGGACTCTCTCCTGTGCAAGAGCCCCATCTTTCATTTGAGATGTCTAACGAACTGTCCTGAAATGTCCTGACTCCCTGTGGTCACTTAAGATCACATGACACTCGTTGTAAGAGTCGGGGTGCTAACCTCGGTGTCCTGGACAAATTCCCAACCTGGTTCTTGCATCAACATGGCCACCTAACCCTCCCCTGGTCTCTAAGTTGATAGTTTTATTCCTCGCCTCTCCACTTTGATAGCCATCACCCAGGTGGATGCTACACACACCCACTAAGTGCTTTGAGTACCTTGGAACTGATAAATGCAATGAATATGATGATTATTTTCAGTGAGATAGGTGGTGGTTTTCTTAGCTGATAATTCAAGATGCTTTTACCGTCTTGGGGTTTCTGTCTCCCAAATGGCCTTGGGTTCTCTGAAAAAAAGGCATGACATTGCTGAATAGATGACAAAATCATGTTTTTCATTTTCTTCTCATTTTTTCAAATAATGCGAGTTCCACCAGAAAGAGAGGAGGAAATGGCTCTTTGGGATGAGAGGAACAGAGAGGCTTGTAGAGGGAGATACTCTTCATAACACTAAATGCTTCTACTTTTGTTAATCTCCCCTTGGGCACTTTGATATCTTGTGTGAAACAAACCGCTTCTGCAGAAATGGCTTAAGGCAGAGGTCAGCTCTATTGTGCTTTCTCCAGCAGAAACTAATAGTGTTCATTGTAATACACCTCAACACTAGCTCATGGACTTTCCACAAACCCCTTTCGATGTGTTATCGCCACTGGGCAGCTTCAAGAACAAATGGGACGACCGTATCTCAGGAGGTAGACAAGGTTGTTGGTTAAATTCTCGGCCTTCTGGCTTAAGTTTAGAGGTGTCCTTTAGGAAGTTACAAACCCCTCACGGCTCCAGTCGAGTTGGCACATTGCATGGCTGACACGGGCTGCCAGTGTGGGAATGTGTTTGTTCATGCGTAAATGTGAGACGTAGCATCTAAAGTGTTTTGAGTGGCTTGAAACGCTCCACAATGAGTCCATTTGGTAAAAGGCCTGGTCTTCCCCATCTATTCTTCCCTTAACCTGTCATCTTGGAGTCCGGCTGCCTTTTACACTGCCGCTGTGTCTTCTGAGCCTCCAGCTAAATGACTAAGACCAAGGCTGACTTACTCAGCTCTGCTGCCTGAGGGTGCCATGCGTGCTGCTGACACACAAACAGTCCTGGCTCGCGCTGTGGGGTGGATGAATAGTATAAACTGGCATGCCAGAGGTGTTTGGTATTCTCACTCAAGCACCCTTGAGTTGTTTTCTCCACACTCGATGGTGTGTGCAACCTCCTCACTCCTGAGCCAAGTGCAAGGCTTCTTGAGCTCAGAGGCATAACCTCACTGAGAAAAATATGATTACAAAATTGCCTTTGAACTTTGTATGTTGAGCGCCACACTCAACATACAAAAACGTCATCCATTCCTCAAGCAATGTGCTGGGTTATAACCGGCAAAGGGTAAACAGTGAGGCAAAGTGAAGCAGAAAATGCATATATGTCAGTTGCTAAGAAACTGTTTAGCTTTGGACAGTCAAAATGCCAATGTTGAAATATGATCGCTGTGTGAATAATGTATAAACTACTTGATGGATATACTATAGCATAGGGTAAGGCACATCCCTATGTGTCAAAACCAAGTAAAGTAATGATCCACTAAGAAGGCAAAAAAAGACAATCTCGTGTGAGATATAAATGTGGATCTTTATCCGATTGGAAAACAGAATCCTGAAAAAAATGACTGTCAGAGAAATGCTTATTTTGTGTGGCACATTACTTTGTATTCCTGTCGTTTCACAGTAGGCACAAACTGGTGAAAATTAATCATGTGGTTGTATTGAAGTACACACTGTTCACAATAATATTTGGGTGTGCTTTATTTTGATACACTGCAGGCTCTACATTCTCAGTAACAATAACCTAGCCATAATAATTTATTGGTTGATTGTTAAAAAAGACTTCCACATTTCACAAGAACACAATACTTAATAGCTAAAAATAACCACAATGTGCGAGATTAGGTCTGTGACTGGGTTGGCAACAAACCAAGCACAGTTTTCTTCTCTGCCCCTGCCACCAAAGCAACAACAATTGTATATGTAAGGGATAATGTATATCGAATTTCTTCCTCGCGGGCATTATTTGTGGATACATGCACACCTTGGAGTGGATTATCCCACTTATACCATGGCCATGGAGAAATATATGGGTCTGACTAATGCCTGGAACACAATCAGTTAACATGAGATTCATGTTTAACTGATGATGGTGATAAGACAATCATGTCATAGCCATGCATGTTATCGAAAATAATCCAATTAGTATAATAGTAATGGTATAATACAATTATATATTAGCATATAGGCCAATTATTGTCTTTATTATGAATAATAATTCTAATGAATAATAATGTATTTGTCTAAACCTAAACGTGTCCTCTTAACTCTAGCTTGTAGCCAAACTTTATACAATGGATTTACATCCATATACTGCCTGTCATGTTATGAGTGCATTTCTGCACAGGTTAGATTCAGAGAGGTTACAGTGACAAGAAATAACCTTTATAACCAACTCAAAGACTCTCAAATGTCAAAATCTGAGCCTGGTGTAAATTATTCATGTCTGCCATATCACAGAATATTATTATTTTCTCTTATTATGTATTGTATTTGAGTATGTATTTGAATAAAAAAATACAAAAAATGTACGAGTGCCAAAATACTTGATTGGTGGATCAAGAATATCAAACATTAGCATTACAATAACATTGAGTAATTTATCATGTAAAAATACCAAACTTGCAAATAAGCAAATGTTTGGTTGCATTTCTCTGTTTCAGCATTTTAAAATAACTACATTTGTCTTTTGCAGCTGCTTGTTAGACAGAGCCAGCTCATTTAAGACACCACTTGGGGCTCTGGTAACTATATCGTCTATTTTGATTAATAATTCAGATCTATTAATTTGAAACAAAAGAATCAGGAGATACATCGACAAAAATAATGGTTAGTTACAGCTAAATCTGTACTCTACACACATCTGAAATCATACTTTAGGAAAAGGATGTTTGCCTCAGCAGGTGGTCCTGCTGTTCGTCCCTGATGTGTCACTGTCCACTCTTACGATGTGTCTGCCTATTCTTTCTTCGCCAGCCTCCAACTGGATGTGCTCTGTGCCTCAAGCTAATCAAAACAGGCCAGGATCCATGATTGGGTTTAGCCTCGCAAAGTGATTACTTCAAAGGACAATCCTGTTATTTCTTTATTTTTTAGAGAGAGAGAGAGAGAGAGAGAGAGAGAGAGAGAGAGAGAGAGAGAAAGAGAGAGAGACCAAAAGCAAACCGCCAAAAAAAAAAGAATTTCAAGATGAAAAGAGGGAGCGCTGTTTTCCACATCAATTTCTCATCCGCGCCTCATTTCTGCATAGGTATTGATTTTTAAATGAGAACACCTGTGGCTGCTTCTTTATAGTGTTGCCCCACAAAAATCTTTTTATTGGATTCTATTGTTTGCCTGTGAGATTTTCAACGAGCGTCCTGGTAACCCTTCTGATTCCAGCTGGGGATGAAGGGTAAAATAAGATCTGACATTTGGTAGAAAATATCCCCGGCGAAAACTATTCTATTCATCAGAGGGAAATGTCATACGTCATGTTTGACAGGGCGCAAAGGAGACCTCGTCCGAGATAGGCCATACTGATCCGTAGTCTCCGATTTAACTTTTCAAGTTCTCAATTCAATCAAAAAGTAATTCCTCTATGTCTAAAATGAAAACCACTGTGTGAGTGTGACTGTATCAGGTTTGATACCAATTAGATAGACAGGTAGTCATTTATTCCCCTGTGAGGGCACATTAAGGTCACCTGGCATCGCCAGACCAATTCACAAATGCGTATTAGTCTGGAACCTCTCAGTTCATTTTTGATTTCCAAGGGGCGTTATAAACGGGCGCAGACCAAAATGCCTCTGGACACAATTGGATAGACCTACAACCAATCAGAGCAACAAAATGTGTGACGTAAGTTAAACTTTTACCAAATCCTGTCAGAAGTACGGCAAACACATCTTTCTTATCAACAAAAGCTTTAAGTGCTTTAAGTGTTGTTTGTTCTTCTTTTAGAGAACATACAGTATACTGTCCAGCTTGTTTAAGAGTGACGCGATAGTGGATTCAACAGACCGTTCCACATCAGCGGCAGCCATCTTGGTTGTTTACAAAAATGTCTCAACAGTTCTCCCCTATACCTGTCATCATATTAAACGCGCCCCATATTTGATAAACGGTTGTGATTGGCCCGACCCTGGCCAGGTCAGCTGGAAATCTTTCTACACGGGAGGGGGGCCAGACGTATCTGCCAGAGCAAATAAAACATGAGCTTGCAGATTTGTCTGGTTCCCAGGGTAACATTAAAGGTGTGTTGGCTGCACACATCAGCTAAAAGGCGAATTTACAATGGACAAAATAAAATTTGTATTAGCATCTGTATCAAATACAATACACTTCTTTATCAAAGACAATAAGCATCTATAACAATTAATAAAATAATGTATATGTAATTTAACTATGATGATATTTTCCTTTGTTGATATGAATGGTAGCATACAGCTCCACTCTACACCTCAATTTCCCCCCAAATGATAGCCTCCGTGGTGATGGAGGACGGATATGAACCTCACTCTTCCTCAGTGTCCTTTGACATACATGGAGGTCCACAGGCGGCACTCCCTTCTGGCTGCATTATTTATCATGTACATGCAGGCGAGGCCAAGCCTGTCCTTTCATCACGGTGTGCTCCAGAGCTGGAGGTGGTAGCCATGTCATGGCCAACGCTGCCGTGCACTAATTATACCTAGTTCATATCGCGGTACAGTATGGTGCTAAATATATCTAGTTTCTCTTTGAGATCACTTTGTTCATGGTAAGATTTGGGGAAGAATAGACTTGGATAATTGTATTTGTATTATCATTTTACACAATTCTCTATATATTGAGAATTGTCAATACATTCTCAATATTCTCAAGGAGTAGAGCGAGAGTAAAACAGTAGCCTACAATATAAGCGCTTGGCGCTTGCACCGAGTCCCATAAGCATCACTGTTGTGCCAATAATCAACACCCTCAAGTGTAATATTGTGATTATACAACAGTTACCAACAAAATAAAAGATATATCAACACAATCAAATCAACTCAACAGGGACTAAAAAGCGTCTCTGTTGCTAGGTGGTTACTAAGGGTCGGCCTACTTGCTGGAGTAGTAAACTAGGTTTCATTACGTAGGAGCCTACATGTGTGTGATTGTTTTCCAGGCATTAGTCATGCCCCATGTATTTCCAATTACATTAGCACACCCTCTTGTGTACTATTGCTTAACTTGCACAGGACATTGCAAGGAATAAAAACAAGTGCAATTGATTAGTTGCAATGGATAATTGTAGTTGGAAAACAAAAAGATAAAGATTTTATAGAAGATTTTTAAAAAATGCATTGCATTTACTATTGTATTGACTGTAGACGTATATATTGTTCCCGGATATAAAATAATACAATCGTCATGTCCAAGAAGTTGCATAAATGAATTCAACCGTAAGCATGACTGTTATTCTAGCTTATTGCAAAGCCACTTATTATGATTGAATAACTGAAGTACATACTTGTCTTCTGATCCTACTTCCCAAAAGTCATACAAATCCTTTAGCATGGTCAAAGAGCTCTTCAGTAACTGACATTTCTAGACAATAATGTTTTCTGTCTCCGAAATAAATGCATCCTCCATGGGAACCATCGACATGCCATAGACCATATTTACCATATTTTCTAGATGAAACACGTGTCTTGCCAAACATGAGTCCTAATGTGTCGGCCTTCTCCCAGTGTTCACTTTGTGAAAGTGATTAAAAATGCAAAGTGTCTTTCACCATAGAAAATGTGCAATGCCTAAACTGGTCGTGTGAGTCCGGAAATGAACCCTTTCTGGTTTATCTTTGAACAGGTCAAACCAGAAAGGATGCTCCCTGTACACCTTAAAATGTGGTCCTACTTGCTTACAATATTTAAAAAAAAATATTAATTATATAAAAACAATATAAAAAATAATAATATAAAAACTAATTTGAATGTACCCTTCCAACCCCTCTGGGCACACATTATAATCCAGCAAAACAAAACTCTCAAAAACTCAACCTTTTTATACAATGTATTTTTCGTGACAGTCAGCACGTGCAAACTACACGTGCATGTAGAACAAAAAAAAACAGACTGCATCGACACTGTTATTGTCATTTCCCTCATCCTCGAGATAATTAGCTCTTGGGAATTGGAGTGTCCTGTCATTTTTAAGCCTGGTTGTTGATCAAAGGCTGTTGATTGACCTGCTAATCCACTGTGAGTGGCTACAGGAAGCAGCACTATCAGTTTGTGATGTGGCAACCGACAAACCAAAGGCATTGGACCGAATGTACGAAAAATAATTATTTTTGGTTTAAGCTTGTATGCTAAAAGCATTTGAATGTTGAGAAAAATATTCCAAGATCCACTTATAAATGTGAAAAACACCAGCACTTCATTATGGATTTTCTTTATTGTTATTCAAAGATGGCAAGATTTCACCTACAGCTTTTGTAATGTTCAGAGCCCATTTTGTTCCCCTTTTCCTTTGTGATTCCAACACAGAGAGAGGGTGCTTGATCTGACGACTCAAACCAGGGTGTTGAAAAGAACAACAAATACCATTTAAAAACGACGGCAGCCATGGTCATGTGGTCAGGTTCCTGGTCTGGCTTTAGAGCCTTTTGGGAAATCAAGCTAACCAAAGAGCATCCCCAAACCTTTTCCCCTGACACCAGCCTAGTGTCCTGAGAAGAAGCGCGTGGGCTTTGATCTCTTTGTTACATGAGTCATGGGCAGAAGCTAAATATTTTAAGTATATATTTGATTTCGGTTGAAAGGAGTTTTTGAGCAGGGGGATCTGACCCTGCATCTATACATAAGAAAGGTTGAATATTACAATGTTAAGCAATAATAAACTACATCCTACAATTATAAACACATTCAGAACAAAATATTAAAACAATGTGGCATATTAAACAATTTGACTGAATGGATATTTCAAAGAGTTATTTCGGCTGTGTCAAACTGTGTATCTGAGTCATTGCGAGAGTGTTCAAACAGCATGTCTGCCAAAGCACACAAGGGAGATCATTAAAGCAGGGAAGATGAAGTGTTGTTTGCCAGCCACCTTATCAGACCTCTGAGTTCATTCATTAGGTCTGGACCACAGTTGTATCTCAGGGTTTATTGCGTATTCCATCCAAACGTAAGAGCCAGTAACTGTGAACCTGTGACCTCTGAACCATGTTCCATGGCTGGCGCCTTGGGCGAGTGTTACGCACACACTTTAATGAATATGGACGATGTCCGCCCGTAGTTGGACTTCATAACGTGTACTGGCTCCAAGATGTGCGGTTATATGAAGGACTTCATTTGTGACTCAAAATACACAGGACTCAGATGCGAAAGTGATCTTGTTGGGAGGCAAGGTACCCTGGGGATGCTATTGATTTTAAACCGTTCTGGTCCATACCACCTTGGCTGTACCACAGACTCTCACAGAAATTCAACTGTGGTTTCGGAAACTGCACTGTTTTTTTTTTCTGCAGCTAAATGTTGCTCCAACCAGCTGGTTTACCTTAACCCCAACCTCTTCCTGGAGAACAAATCGTACCCCAGTCAGAAAAAAAAAAAATAGAACCAATGTAGGTAGCCTGACCTATAAATCACTGAAACCACTCAGAAATTCCTTGTAAGGAGCCCTAGCCATCTAGTCTTCTTGACACCTAAATCATAACACACATGCTAGATTCTGGGAGCTGGAGAGGTCCAGTTCCTGCTCCTTTATTTGGGTTTTCTACTCTATTCTACGTCTGCGCTTTCAGGTTTGGTTGAATTCAACAGCAAAAGAGAATTCTGCTCTCGCAATACAAAATGGGCAGGCCGGCTTTCATTTCCTTTTGACATATATGGCTTTGTTGAGATATCTGCCCTACTTTATCTAAAACTTGGCCTTTTATGAATCATACACTGACATGCAATATATGAAGAAGAAGAAGAAGAAGAAGAAGAAGAAGAAGAAGAAGAAGAAGAAGAAGAAGAAGAAGAAGCTAGCCGCATTAAAAAAAAAAGACATCCTTGGGGCGTCCTTTAACATAAACACTTTCACTCCTACTTTAGCAGCTGATATCATGACCTTCCCTTATAGGTATACAAATCCCAGAGGACCAATTAAGAACAGGCATTAATCACAGTTGTTCTATGATGTCGTCATTGTGTCCCACCACACTCTTCATTCATGACTGATGGCTATAAATAAGGAAGGAAGGAAATAAAATCAAAGATAATTAAGTTGCCACTTGCCAGAGAATCCATAGAGTGCACTTTGTATCCTGAGAGAACCACCATTATTTGGTACAATGTACTGTACTATATTGTATGTACACCCTAGTATACAGAACATATTGTTATATGCTTCATGCGATAGCGCTTCTGGATCATAATAATGGCAACTGCCTCTCTTGAGCGGTTAAATGTTCTATTTAAAGGATTTGCTTCAGGAATGCCGGAAATGTGATCCCATTGATAAAATGCTCCCAGCACAGTTGTAGGCATGCTGTTATGTATTCATGATTGTGTGTCCTATCAGGACAGCAGCTGTAAAAGTAACTGTTGCGACGCTTCACGTGACGATAGGCGGAGGCGTGACAGCACACATTTGAGTCATGAACACTCATGTGTATCACAATTCATGGTGGCATTACATTTCAGTATGGGGCTTTTGGCCGATGGCATGCCTTGTGCATGAGGTATATGACGCATGCAAATATCAAATTATTGTTTATTTTTGCAGGGACAGCGCACAATTAAAAAGTAATTGCACCAGAGTTAGCTTGCAGCTAATTTACATCTGTTGTCCCTGGGCAGGTAGATAAAAAACAACTACACAACAGCAAAAAAAACAACATAAAACAGCACAATACATAAAAGAATATCAGTGTGAGATAAGAGAATCCATATGATACATACTATACTATACATACTATAAGTAAAAGGCAATCAGTCTTCTTTGACTTAGTCGACAGTTTGGCATCGGAGGGCAAGGCATTGTGCTTTTTAATGAGAGCCATGTAAGACTTGGCTGGTATTAACATATTAATAATGAGATGTCGTCCTTATAAATAGACTCTGCAACTTAATTCTCTAACTAGTAAAAGGTAAGTCACAGTGCAACTTGTTTTTCTAACACAGGCTTATAAATACTTTGAAAATACAATACTTATACAATACTTTGACAACCTTGCCTTTTATCTTAAAGCTGCAATGTGTAGAATTTAGTGGCATCTAGCAGAACGGACTTGGCAGAATTGGACTATAATATTCCTAAGTATGTTTTAATTAGTGTATAATCCCATGAAAATAACAATCATTGTGTTTTCGTTATCTTAGAACAAGCTATTTATATCTACATAGGGAGTGCCATGTTGCACAGCCATGTTTGTACAGTATCCCAGAATAGACGAAAGGCTCTAGAGAGGACACGTTTTTCATTTTGAATCATAATCGCTATCTTACTTATAAGCGATGACATAAAGTTTTACAGACTAAAAAACTAAATACAATTTATAAATCTATCAAGGAACCTCATCACTCGACACTACTGGCATGGTGAAGGGGGGGTATTCAGTTGGTTGCAATCTGCCACCTCACAGCTAGATGCCACTAAATCCTACACACTGCACCTTTAATGCTTCTGAACAGCAGCAAACAGTACAAGGCATGCACCACTTATTTACATCTTACGTCTACTACACATTTGCTCTGGCTGTCTGGTTATTCATGGCCTGCTTCCATGGAGGCTGAAGCATGAAATACATTTTACATGAGCTAATCCACAACGGGCTGATTAGGTGCTAAAAAGAGTACCTCGCTTGGTAATGAATACACCTCAAACTAAGAACGCTCTGGAAATGTCAGCGATAATGTATAATCCCCTCAATAATTGCAAGATTCCTTCTTCCTTAAAGTCTTCCTGCGACTTAGGAAATAAACAAATTACATTAATGAATTGCATTGTGAATCTGATGTAAGTGCTAAGGAACACACCTAGCTCAGAAATACTATGTCCGTGATTACAGAAAATAAGCTAGCAGCTACTGTATCTGTGCACACCAGGTTGTCAGGTTTGCTTATCGTGACACCCTTTTCTTCCCAGGGACTAATGAAGTGAAAACAACAGGCAGTCGACTCTGAACAAAAGGGAATATTTCTGTAAAAGAAGATGGTTGGCTGAGAAGAGAAAAAGGAACCCAGCTGTTGTGGAGGATTTTCTCAGCAGGAAAAAGCTTCAGGTAACTCGGGTTGTCTTATCTATATACACACGCGCGCACACACACACACACATAAAAAATACGCAGGTCCAAAGAGCAGTGATGTGCCTAGGTGAGCATATGACAGTTGCTTTTGTGTTGCTGTCTAGAGCTGGGTACTGTATTACCGGCCTGGTGGAGCACTGGTAGTCTCAGGCATTGTGGACTTGTCAATGCACCGCAAAGGCCTGCCTTGTGCGCCAGACGTGGCATTTAGGGGGGTGTGATACCCCGCTGGTACTGCCTCTGAGCTGATGCAGGTGGGGAAAATAAAGCTGCAAAAACCTGGTCTGGTTTATCATCGGCTGTCACACGTGACCTTTGACATTGTGCCACAATATTTGTCACTGTCATTTGTCACACGCTCACCCCGATGCATTTCCTGGATCTTGCGTGTGGCGTGGTCTTTCCTCGCGTGGCAACGTAGAAATCGATATTAAAATGTCAGCTGCCGTTCATGTGTGTGTGCTTGTGTGTGTGCATGTGTGTGCGTGCGTGTGCACTGATGCACACATGCTGAGTGTTTGCCTAGTGTGGTGTAAGCCCATGTGAGACGAAGGTAATTTTAATTAGATGTTCATAATTAAACAAAAGAGGCAGGAACAGGCAGGCCTTGGGAGTCAGAACAACAGCAGCTCTCTCTCTGTCTTTATCCTTGAATGATCACCATACATCTACAACAACTGACATGAAGAGTATAAGCAATAGGATTATGAGTGCAAACAATGCACACCTGCTGTGGTAGGCTTATTTGTTTTTGACAGCGTGACATTGAGGTACGTGTACACTGTATACGACGTTGAAACCAGTCCTTGGCGCACATTGTTGGTAACTTTGAGTTATCCTTCAGCTGTCAGGATTGGTGCTTACAATGTAAAAATGGGCCAATGAAGAGAATACAACTATTAAAAATCCATCCAATATGTAAGCATCGCCTGTTGGGCTCAACAGCACTGTGAAAGTGTCTAGAATAGAGCTTAGACTATAATTGGACGTTCTTCAGTGGACTCAGTTATTGCTGCCAGCGATTTGGAGACCAACCGGCGAGAAGGAAATCAAATTCTGGCTCAACGATTCAACTCTCCGTTTCTGCTGTTGGGTGCATGCATGTAACTAATAACGGCCTGTGGCTCCTTTCGTTCAGCACACGACCGGCCATGTCAGCGCCCAGAAGACATAACTGCTCATTCCTCTTAAAGTCCTACTTTGGCAGCGTGCTAGGTGGCAGGGGAGTAGTTGAAACTGTCACATGAAAAGAAACAGAACAGGGTTGTTGTTTTTTCGTGGCGTTTTCTTTTTCAGCCAACAATAGCCAAGCCCTAACCAGTCAAATAGAGGCCCAGAATGGGAGTCAAGTCATTAGGATATCAGAAGTCAAGCAGCCGGTTCTTATGTTCATGAAGTGCATATTAACAGGGGGATTATGGGTTTGAAATGAGGCTAATTTTCTCACGCGCTTCAACAAGTGCCTGCATGCAATAACCCTCTCTCAAGGTTTCCATTTGGTTTACCAAAGCCAGGGTGTCAGTTCCTTGGAAGTCATTAAAATATCCCACCTGTATTATAGTCTCACTGATTGAACTCAAGGCATTACAGAATATATAATGGGTTAGTAGTGAAGCACAGAAAACTGACCACAACTCCTTGCGTTGCTTTGTATATAATAATTAGTATGTTAAGTGGCTCTAACTCAACTCACATCAATACTGATCCAATGTTGACATGTTACGGCTGCTGTGTGATCGTTAACCCTCTCGAGGAAGAGTGTAGAAGTAACATTGCATGTTTTCATTAAAAGTGGGAAGGGAACCCTTTTTAGCACAAACTCAGCAAGAGCAAGCCCCACTAGTCAGTTTGGTTGTCATGGCAACTTATTAGACATTGAGATATTCAGAAGGGAAGGGATGCACACGTTGTCCAATGTCATTGGTATTTTCTTTGCAGAAATTGCATGGAAGTCTGCTTTCGAATCCTCACCCTGGTGGTTGGTGTCGTGTTAGGTTCAAAGGTTTTTTTGTACGTGTCTGAATTCATGCCGGGTCGCTAGGGGTCTCTAAGTTTGCATTCAACAGTGCTCTACGCTACATTTTAATGCCTGTTTACACAATGCCAGAGATGAGACAGAGCTTGCCAAACACGCTCTTGCCTTTAGGGATAGGAATGTAAATATCCTAGACTCGCTGTTTCTACATTACAAACGCTACCATTGGGGATCTTCTAGCGCTCGTAGAACACAGGGCAAACGTTGCACTGGCAGCCAGATGGTGGCCTTTCTAATACATTCATGCCACAGGGCACACATTGGCACAATGCAGTGACACACTGACAGTACATGTGTTAAACAATGACAAATTAGGTGTTGGTGTAATGCAAATTGAGAGTGTTTTTGTTGAGTGATTACAACAGGACTGAAGGGAAATATAGATTTGTTACACCTGACTGCCATTTTCTGAGGAACCATTTTTTTGTATCTGTTCATATTTAATTCCAGTTCAGACAAGACTATAGATGAGCCCTTTTGATTAGGAACCAACACACATCCTTGTGATTATCTGATAATGAGCAGGTAGGGATTTACTTGCTCATTAATGACGTGTATCTAAATTCAAGTCACTTGGATGCTTCTGCTAAATAGTATAGTAAACAGAGGCCATTAGGTAAACACACCGCTGATAACAACACTAGAGCTAGCTGTAATCTATGGAAATATAACGAGGATCTATAGATCTTTCTCCCAATTCGGCTTGCCATGTTATCTCACTTTGGACAGCTGGCTTTCGGCAGTGCGGTTTCCATGGAAACATGCTCTGTTGCTGACAGAGAAAAGAAAGCTGGTTTATCACAAAGGGAATCTTGGAGGGAAATTGTGATAAAAATATCATCCATTTGTATGAAATGCGAATCGATGTTGATTATAGGGCATAGTTAACTTTTTTATATCCCAGCCATGTCACAAAAATATTTATCAGAAAATGGAAAATGAAAAGGTGGATTTTTACAGATGGCCTAGCAACAGTACACTTGGTATAACCCGAGTTATACACACAAATATTAGATTAATTTGTTTGTCCAAGATACATGTTTTGCCGTTGTCTAATCGCTTCAATGTTTATTGGACAACAAAGAGTACCATGTTCATTAGCTGCAACAAGGCAGATTGGCACGTTGTTAAAAAATAGAAATATCCAAAAATGCTTTTTACGATGAAGAAAGTGGGGGCTGGCACACATGGTTCATATTTCCTCTTCTCTTTGAACCACCACATTTTCTCGTCTTTTCCCTTCTCCTTCTGGGTTTTTTTTGTGGGAGGTGGGGTGAGTCCTAATGAAAATTTGCTCTTTGGTTAAAAATGTCTAAATCACCATTGGCACATACAACAGCCATGTCATGGGAAGGTTTATTGTAACTGGGGAAAATGAGAAAAGCGAATACTTTCTGTTGATTTTCTGCTTAAGGATAAAACCAACATAATGACTGCTGCCATTCCTTGTGAAACAACTAGAGGTGTCAATGTTTTTCTGTGCACATATTATTTGTCTTTCATATTGCACATATTCATTACATCTTTGTTATTGAACATAATATAATAAAACCAAACTGTGCATCAGGTACTGAGTTTATATCCTCTGCCTCACTATGACTTGGGAAAGATAAATCTAGTGGTTAGGGTGTTTGACGCCCAGCCAAAAGGTTATGGGTTTGAACCCCAATGTCTGCAGTCTACCAGTAGGCATCCTTGAAGTGACAATTCAATTTTAAATAGGCTAATTCATACATGTGATTCCACATGTGATTCTACCGTGACTACAGCGCCAGGTGGTTCATAGTTACCATCACAATTGATGAATAATGTTTAACCCCTTTATCGGTTCATGACCTTTTATGACTTCATTTTATTTTCCTTTGATTACCAGCTGAACTTTCTCCCTTTGGAAAACTGTCGGCTGCTTTGCTAAGCATACTCCAAACTGTGTGTTACAGACGTTACAATCATTGAACACAGGAACATCTATATTTAGCCATCCAGGTTAAGTGAATTGCAAGCTACGCTATATGACCTGCTTGTTGCATTGCAATACAAAACACATTTTACCAAAAAATACTGGCACCAAAAAAGTGTGTTCCTCTTACCAAAGAGCTCCATACTGTTCCTACTGTTTAATCAATTCATCAATTTGTAATTGAATCAAGTTTAACAAATCATTACTATTGATCAAAACAACCAGTTAAATAATAGCTTATGAAACATTACAATTATTTTTAGATGTATCATCTGTATACATGGAATGTTTAAAAGAGCTTCCCTCAACCCAACACCCCTCAAACTCCACCACATATGGTACATTCCTCTGAAAACCAGTTCTGAAATGGAATTAGTACTATGTCTGGTTTGATTACACTTTAGAGGAGACACTTGACGAAACTCAAACCAATGTGTCTAATCCATCCAGTCACAATGTCACATTGCCAGTGGTTAACATGGGTGTGAATGTTAACATGTGCACTAGGTGCCTATGACATGTGATACATGCGTATGTGTATTACTTGAGAGGGCATGGGGTTCCATGTGACAGATGAATTATCGCTATGTGACCCTTAGCTAAACAGATAAGATGCAGGTGGCGTTCATTCGAACCGCTTCACCCTGGCCACCAGCTCTGTGGCTGTGGCTATTTCCATACTAATTGATGTTTAAAAAGCATCCATTTCCAAGAATAGATCTTCCCTCCTCAACCCTCTCTCCAGGAATCCACAGTGTCACTAGTCCACTGTAGAAAGTCTCGGTGGAAACCTGTGTACGTGTGAGCTCACGATTATGACAAATATGTGAATTGAGATTATTTTGCCCAATATTGTGATTGCCAATATTCATTGCGATTAACAGGTTTTCCATTCAATTAATTTTCTGTGGCACCTACAGTATATAAAAACAATAATAACAAAGCAATTGCTTGAGTTGTAATAGTTAATTTTTCATTTGCAAAGGGCATACAAGTTCACATTTATGTCTGCTTTTTCTTCTTTTTTTAAACAAATGTATTGCTTTTGCTTTTTTTGATACCTTTCATGATAATTTCAGAGGCCAAAATTGTGAGTTTAATTACTATGTAATTAATTGTGCAGCCAGCTCCCACACTGTATGAGAACACACTGATATACACATGGTGGAGCTACTGACAATGTTCCACAACTTCAACATTGTGGGTCCACAACATGTGGTTCCACAACTTAAAATAATGTATAACTCTTTCTGGCGATGTAACATTAGCAGAACCGTCAGATGCATCAAACAAATGGTGGACAATCATAAAGCCAGAAAACCCTTTGTGTGTTTATAGGGATACTTTCTTCTTTCAGAAGAAGTCAGGAGTGCCCACTTACTCCCTCCTTTCCTTTGTCTTTGGCTGTTGTTTTGTGGTTCTTCCAAAAAACAAAAGTGTGTTGGAGGGCGAAGGTGGTGGGCCTAACAAGCGCCCTCTCCTTCTGGTGCTCCAGGCTCTGTTCCACACATAGCCTCCCTCTGCAGCCCCCCACGCCAGTCTCTCTAGCCCCCCCACACATCCCCCTCCACCTCTGCCAACCTCTGAGCGTCTCTCCCTTCCTTCGACCCGCCACCATCTGCTCCCCGAGTTCCAGTGAACAAAAATGGATCTTGCCAAATTACATTGACTTGCAGAGACTGTAAAGATGTGTGTGTGTGTGTGTGCATGAGTATATTAATGTGCTTTTCTATTGTATGTGTGCAAGTGTGTATTAGTGTGCTTTGTATGTGTGCATATTCACATTGTGTTTGTGTGTGTGCGTATTCACATTGTGTGTATGTGACGACGTGTGTGTGTGTGTTTGTGGCTTGTGCGTCATCGCCTGCCATGACAACCCGGTTCCTCGGGTGACACCACACACAGACCTCTCCCGTTCCTCTTTAAACATTTTCTCTTTGTTAACATCAAAGAGACGCCCTTTAAAACACAACCACTGCTAATTGCATTCTGTTTGTGGGATTGTCAGTAATAGACGAACCATCTAACATCTAAGGTAGAATACAGGTAAGCACATATTTATGCAGATTTATATAAAAGCAATGAATGTGTTTATCTCATTTGCACATAGATAGCAAGACCTTTGAATCTCTGGTTCACTGTACTTCCATGAGTCAACTGTTAGACCAGGGGTTTAAGATTCAAACTAACTGAGGGTCATGCTGAGTGTTGTGAATAAAACCAGGGGCCAGACATTCATTACAATGATTCTTTTTGTATTGAGGAAATCTAAGTAGGCTAGTAACTATTAAATAAAAAATGATTGCATGCATGCACAGTTCAAATATTATGGGTTTTCCATGTTTGTGGGTAATTCTTACCAGCAGAAATGTTGTATGTTGTATGTTTTTGTATAAAATGATACAACACAATTAAACAAACTACATTTGCATCACAGTAGCCTACTTTAGTCTGGAACAAAATAACAAATAGGTCTTTGTTACCAGCATTGATTAATAAAGCAAATAGTATTTATCAAATGTTGAACAATTTATTTTTGTTTTATAAAATAACTTCACAATTAAACAAAACACATTTGCATCTTTGACAAAACTTTTGTCTTTGACAAAACAACAAACAAGGTCTTTGTTACCTGCAAAACTTATTAATAAAGCTAAATAGTATTTGTACAATACAGAGTACATTTGTCTTTAACAAAACAACAAATAAGGTCATGGTCTTCAGTTGTATCTCAAATTGTACGGCTGACTGTGGAAACTTGAAAGGACACAACAGTAGGGCCTATAATGCCAAACCTAAGCAAAATAGACATTGTGCTTGTTTTTTTACCAGACACCAGGCACCTTTTCTGAGAAATTATTTTGTCATTATTCTAGGCCTAATGTCCTGTGCTCTGGCCATTTTCAATACCGAGACCAGATGCTGGTCTGTGCAGCGGGATCTGTGGGATGTCTTGTTCAATTTCATTACGGAGAACATCTGTTCACATGAGTAGGTGCTTCCTAACATAGACATGATGCGTGCAGCGTGAAGGTGAAGCCGTGGCATTGATACAAACTCAGCGGCCCCAACTGACTGCTACTGGGTCTTCGGCGCTCCAACTGCAAGTGCTCAGGTGCAGTATCAACATGTCATTTGTCAGCATACTTTGGTCGGGAATGGGATGGTACCTGTGTCACTGACTGACTGGCAAGTAGGAAAGTGAAGTTGCCTTAGTGCATCTTACAGCCATCAGTTGCTTTCGACCCTTTGCCCAATCAGGGCATTGAGGTGTTGCATAATGTCACAAATAAATGCCAAGCCACTTTTCACTCTCAAGCTTGGGGCTGACCTTTTGCTTGCTCTACATTTAAATGAGCCATCTCAACGTGGGTATCATAAAATCTTTGCAACACTTTCCCCCAACAAGTTTTCTTCTTCTTTACGTGCACTGAATTGCTGGTGATTTAAGCACCGTGACCAAATAAAGTTCACCGTTTTGGTTACAACTGACATCACATATTCCACGCCCAAGACCTTTACACAGACAACGCAGGCACGTGGTAGGCTGTCAAGTTTCCTCCCGTGTTCACAACTCCCTCCCCCACGATTGTTGGCACGAGTAAACATGTTTTGCTGTTGTTGAAGGTTGCATTTTAATTCCTTGACTTTTTGCCACTGCTGTTCCATGTCCATGTTTCCAAAATGCTTAAACTTTGTATTGAAATGCCTCCTAAGGTTATACTCTTCCACTCTTTCTGCCAATAACTCTTGACATACGAGACACATTGGCTTTTGTTTGAATTCACAAAATAAATCTTTCCTGTGTTTCTTGAAATTGTTGATATTCATTGTTGATGCTAGCTACCTTTGGAAAGGAGGATGGCATTTATGTTGTTTGTATTGTAGCCTCTGTAGCATATTTGGCCTTTATTAACTCTCTTATCAAAGTGTGAGAGCGGAGTCCGGCAGCGCCTCTTGCATTTCAATGTTGTATTATCACAGTCGTACATTTAAACACCAGCACACGGGCCACATTAAATTGTTTATCAGAATTTATTGGCAGGCCATATCTGGCCCGCGGGCCTTGATATTGACATATGTGAGATAATTAGATGAGATAATGTACACTACTACTTTAAATTATCTCATTGTACACTGTATTGTGGGTAGCTTGCTTACACTTTATTATATTGTTGATAAAATGTAGTACAAGTCTGTCACATCCTATCTGGCGTCACCGGGTGGACAGATGCATCTCTGCTTGGTCAATCTGTTGAGACATGTAATGTGTTGCATGCTTCAGAGGAAACAAAGTCTCAGCTTGTAATTGTTTGACAGATGCGCTTGTGCTGTCACCCACTGTTTGTCAGTGATGCCTCTGTGTACTACTATTACTACTAGTCTGCTACTACTACTAGTCTACTACTACTAGTCTACTACTACTGCTACTGCTACTACTACTCCTACTACTAGTCTACTACTACTACTGCTACTACTTTCCGTCTTTCCAATAAACATCTGAAAACATTGTCAAAGATAATTCAAAGTGCAAATTGATCGCTCAGTTTGAATCCTTTTTTCCATGTAGTTTAGCATTACAAAAATCAACGAAGTATGAATATGAATAAAATATTGATATGCATATTTCCATTGCTTAAAACCACCAAAATGCTATATTGGACAAAGGTTTAAAATTGCATTTTTTTCTGTTCTTGCAAAGCGCTTTAGGTTTCCAGAAATGATTAAAAAGTCCAATGTTGTTATTAATAATACTAAATAATAATAATAATAATAATAATATAGGATCAGACAGGTGCAGACAGAGTTTTATTGTTAGCAGGTTGTTACATTTAATTTGATAGGTTAATCTAGGATAATATTATTAATATTATATTCAAACAGCAACCAAAAAATAACTGCATATGAATGTGCAACGTGTACTTATTAAGGTTACTGCTAGTAAAGGTGCCCCCTGGATCAAATTAGACATGTAAAAGGAGGGCAGACATTTTAATTATATCCACGTTTATTGTAATATAGAGGCCTGTAGATGCATCCCACATCCCAGTAGTGCCATTACCTTACACATATTTATTACAAATAATAATTTAAATTACATTAATAATAATTTAACTTTAATTGCAATATTTCGACAAAAATGGAAGGAAAAGCAAAGATTAATTTCATGCAGAGGATTACGATACTCTTAAATCAATGCAAATCCCAGCGCATGATTTGTTGTTGGTCCTTTGTGGGCAATCAGCCTATGCCTTTAATCTGCTTAACACCACTCCGTCTTGGCTGGCCGTAGGCTCTGACCAATCTGGATTGGTGCTCATTGATTTAAGATGAGACCTCTGACAGGCCATTAACTTCCTGGAGCAGAAGGTCGCTTCTAAGGCAAATCATATGCGTGGCTTATAAAGAAGAGCTCACCAGTGCTGTTGGTAAACACCCCTTTACCAAATACTGGAGTCTGCCAATGCATGCACTATGAGATTAAAGAGTTGCTTGTGTCAATTCCTTTTCTCTGCATTTGATATGTTGGGACTTTACTTTTTATTTGGCTTCATAATAATTAGCATGTTTCTGATAGATTGTAGAAACTGCTCACTGACATGTTTTGTAGCTACTAATAATTTTGATTGCATGCTTTGATTGCCTCACTTGGAAGACACTTTGGATAAAAACGCCTGCTAAATGACTGAATGTAAATGCATTATCTAATCGCCATGGTTAATTTCATAACTACTGCTACACACTATACATTGCAGTGTGTGTATGCCTATGCTGTGAGTGTGAGAGAGAGAGAGAGAGAGAGAGAGAGAGAGAGAGAGAGAGAGAGAGAGATATGCAGCGGTCTCTATTGTGCAGCTTGATAAAACACTTTTAACTGGGGTTGAAAGGGATCAACTCATCTCTCCGTGGATAATATTAATCATTTATAATAATTGAATATTAACGATTGCAACATATGTATTTATTATATCCCAGTGAATTTATCAATTTTCTATAAAATATGTAGTAAAAAGAGTTATTTGTGTTTAGCATAGGCTGTGTCTGAATTGGCTACTGGTATTTTGTACTTGTAAATGTAAATAGTGATCAAGTTTTACTATTACTATTATTATTATTATTACTATTATTACTACTATTCTATTTTTCCATATAACTGCCAGTCAGTCCAGAAGTACGTTCTCAACTCATAATGAATTCCGAACACACATTACATCAAGCTGTTGGTCTGTAGCCCATATGCAGCATAGTGTGTTTATTTCCAACTCCCAAAAATAACACCTCGGTCACTAAGGCAACAAAACCCACACCATACTGCAATTTTATTAATGAATTGAAAATCGTCAAAAGGTAGGCTTACTTTCTATATATGCTTTAGTCTATATTGGCCTTGGCCTGCATTTGGCACTGATGTTGATTCATGATTTTTCATTTTTCTCACCACAAATGTCTGTGATGATTTACTTTTTATTCCTTTCACTGTCCTAAAAGTAGTAAATAATCGGATAGTGCATGCATTCGTGCGTGTGATGGCTAGTATGTGTGTGGTGTGTGTGCGTGCACGTGAGTGAGTTTGGCCCCATGTGTTGGAGGATAAATCTAAGTTGACTTGGTGGAGACTGAGGCCCTGTGAGGACAGTCATTGACTGAGCATTACAGTATGTAATCAGTATGTAACAGTATGTGACTCATCCAATGTCTTACCAGCTGCTGCTGTTGCTACATTAAACAACTTACCATGAGACACTGGTTAAGTGGTTTATAGTCTCACATAGCCAGACCTATCTCCATGCTTCATTTTAGCGCTGTGGCAGCGCTGGAGAAAGGTCTGGCTCTACTCACTATCATTCTAGTATAGGAGGAAAAAATGTTGCATCTTGTTTGTATTTCTTTAACCAATCACAGTCGTCTTGGGCAGCGCTAAGCCCAGGATGCAGCAATGGTGACCTTGCTAAATAGTATCGGGGGGGGGACTTGTTTTGGTGGAACATTTGCCATCTTCGTCAAAACCTATAACTTTCAGCACGTAGGTCACTAGCTCGGAGGTTGTTGTTGTTTCAAGTAGCGGGTGGGACTTTGGTTTATAACTGATTGTGCTGTCCATGACTTGGGAGTCTTGACTTAAACACACACACACACACACACATACACGCTAGATACTATGGTCATGCTGTAATGACCTGTAAACAACCTTGGCTCAAAGTTGTGTCATGACTCTTTCCGTTTTTATTGATCTGTGTGATCTAGAAAACCAATCAATAGAGCAGTGAAAGCGTAGGGCTACAGTTGCTGTGTGAATTATTCAAGCAATCCATTCACGATATCGTCTTTCAAACTAACGGTTTGTGTTTACTTCATTTTTGGATTTAATGTATCTCTGTCAGAGGGGAACTGTCAGGGCCCTCTAGATAGTATTAGATATTCTAATTGTATTTTATGAATTCATAATTTGACAATCAACCTCTAAACAAAAATGTTTCTGAGAAAATAAACCATTCAAACCTGCCTGATGTAATTGGTGTTGGAATGTGAAGGGTTAAATGAAGAATTTCAAAAAAATCTAAATTTTGCTGACTCTGCAGTTGTTGGAAGAAAATGCTATGCAGCTCTGTGATTGGTGGTCCCGCTATAATTTCACAGAGGTTTGAGTAATAGTAATTCAATGAGAGACTCATTTCAAATGACCAAATGAAAATTGACCAATCATATCTTCCCTCTGAATGGGTGGGCTTTGTTATCACTAACTTTATGACAAGTTCCGCCCGCTGTGAGGGACACAAATCACAAGCTAATGAGCTAGCTCTCTAGCTTATGGGGCGTGATTTGGTTTACCTCACGATGGCAGCCATCGCGAGTAACGTAACCGCTAGTGAGGAGGACATTGTTTCTGATTTATTAACTTGCCGATTTCTAGGTTAACTTTTAATACAAATGTGTGATGATGCAATTATTTGTTAGGACGATTTGCATTTTGCTTAAGAGATAGCTGTTTTTAGTTTTGGTGGTAACTCTCACTCTCTCCACGCTGTTTGCTCATTGCATTGCTATGGCTGGACTAGACCCTTAACACAGTAGGAAACACAGTTGTAGCTCATAACATTAATTAAGGGTGCTTTCCATTTAGGTACGGCAGTGCACCAGTAGAGGCACAACTAGTCCAGTAAATATACATTGACCATGCTGGTGCTGCGACCAGGGGCGGACTTACCATTAGGCAAAACTAGGCGGTTGCCTAGGGCCCCAAGTTCCTGAGGGCCCCATAAAAATCCACGCGTGCGCCCCCCCCCCCCCCCCCCCCCCCCGTCAACAATCGCGCAGCCCCCCCCCGTCAACAATCGCGCAGCAGCAGCACCCCCCCCCCCCCCCCCCCCATCGCGCAGCACCTCCACCCCCCACCCCCCCATCAACAATCGCACAGCACCCCGCCCCCCCCCCCCCCCCCCCCCCCCCTCAACAATCGCGCAGCACCCCCCGCCCCCCCCCCCCCCCCAGTGTCCAGGGGCCCTGGGGGTTACTGATATATGCGATGTTCTCCTTTGGCCCCCAAATTGCTAGGTCCGCCACTGGCTGCGACGTACATAAATAAATCTGACCTAATGTTAAAATGACAGAAACAGGGAGTGACTTTACCCTGCCACTGACCACCTGTGAAAAGGGTCCAATACTAGGACACAGTAAGCTAAGCTGGTGGTTTGCTTTTTTCCCCGACGGGGGAAGCGGGGGTTCAGAGGGCCATGGTTTAAGAGTCACGGTCTGATCTCTGATCTCTGTTATAATTAAATGACAAAGGAAATGAGCAGTTAGTAATTTGTTAGTCAGTAAGTGTTTTGGGAATCTCTTAAATAAATACACCCCAAAAAAATGTTAACAGCTTCCTACAGGAAGCTATTTTCGTTTATCAGTTAGTATACTTTCCAGTCTATTTTAGGAGTGCAAGGGCTATCTGTGAGAAACCCAGCTAGATTCAAGGTAGCAAGTGAGCACGTATAATATAATAGATAATTCAAAATCCCTCTAACGTTTCGTACCCTATTCCATCTCCATAAACGTCAGGCACTCAGTTAACCATGTTATCGTTTTGACTGATGATCTCCACAGCCCAGGTGAAGAAGTAGAACGTAAGTTATGACCATAACTATGGATCTATGAGACCGAACGATGACCGTCACCACGGTCTTACTACGAATGATGCCATTCAACTACTTGTCGCGAGACCCTTATATCAAAATTGTCACCTGTGACTGATTGGAGGCAGGTCCTGCCGCATAAAGCGGATGCAAGGACATGGCTCTTCCTCCTTGCCTGGAACGCTTCGGTTTGTTCCGAGCGACAAAGGAGGGTGACGGTCATCGTTCGGTCTCATAGATCCATAGTTATGGTCATAACTTACGATCTATTTCGACCTCTCTCTGACCGTCACCACGGTCTTACTACGGATGACTAGTACCAGAAGTGTCGCGAGGAACCGAGGATCCCCCTTCACTAGTCTGTTTGGCAGCCGTCATGAGAACAGTGGCGCCGACCGTGGTGGATGTCACATTGATTCTATAAAACCTGGCGAAAGTACATGGAGTACTCCAGGATGCTGCCGCACAAATGTCCGCCAGAGCAACCCCTTTCAAAGCTGCCCATGAGGTGGCCATGCTTCGTGTGGAGTGAGCCACCAGGCCCTCAGGAACTGGGAAACCCCTCCCGGCATAAGCTTGGGCAATAGTGTCCACTAACCAGTGGGACACGCGTTGTTTCGAGACTGGGTGACCCAACTGCCTAGCTCCATAGCATACAAAAAGCTGAGTGTGGTCACGTCTCAGCTGCTGTGTTTGATCCACATAGGCCCTCAAAGCTCTGACTGGGCATAATGTGTGAAGAGCCACCCCTGCCTGACAGGCTGGCTCCGGGTAAAATGCCTCCAGCTCAATAGCCCTATTAATTGACTGAGGATTTAGCACTTTGGGGAGGAAGAATGGATTCGGCCAAAGCGACACCGCTGCATCTTCAGGCTTCCACCTCATGCACTCAGTACTCACAGAGAGTGCGTGCAGCTCGCTCACCCTCTTGGTAGAGCACAAGGCCAGTAAAAACACTGTCTTCTGTGTTCAAAACTTAAGATCAGTCTGCCCCAACGGCTCGTATGGGGCTGTGGTCAAAGACCTCAATACCAGGGGAAGGTCCCAAGATGGGGCCCTCAAACACCTGCCTGGACGTAGACGGTTTGCACCTTTTAAAAATTGTGACACCATACGGTGTTTCCCGATAGACAGGCCCCCGATCAAATCATGGAATGCAGAGATCGCGGCTGCATAAACCCTTAAGGTGCTGGCTGCCCTCCTAGTGTCCAAGAGAGACTGGAGGAAATGGAGTACCACTTCCACTGGGCAGGTCTTTGGGTCAAGACCCCTGTCTTTGCACCATAAAGAGAATAACCTCCATCTCTGCTGGTAATTTGCCCGAGTGGAGGGTGCTCTAGCATTACTTATGGTCTCCAACACAGCCTCACTCAACCTTTGATGCAGGGGCTGAGGAGGGGCCAGGCCCACAGCTGCAGGACAGCCGGCCTGGGATGCCAAATTCGACCCCCCCACTTGCGAGAGAAGGTCTGCCCTGACTGGCAGAGGCCAGGGTTGGCCGTGAACAAGACGCAGGAGGGCCGGAAACCAATGTCTCGCTGGCCAGCGTGGAGCCACTAACAGCACTCGGTAGGAGCCCTGGCGTATTCTCTCGAGTACCAGTGGAATCAAGGGTATTGGAGGGAAAGCGTACAACATTCCTCCCGGCCACTCGTGAGACAGTGCATCCAGCCCCAGTGGGCCGCACGGATAGCTCAGGGAGAACCACATTTGGCAGTGGGTCGTCTCCCTCGATGCAAAGAGATCCACCTGGGCTACGCCAAAGCGTGCCCACAAATTTGCGACCACCTCTGCGTGCAGCCTCCACTCCCCCGGAGGGGGTCCTGACCTGGAGAGGAGATCTGCTGCTTGGTTCAGCGCACCAGGAATATGAACTGCTCTTAATGAGGTCAGGCGTGGGAATGCCCAAAAGAGGAGTCCCTGGGCGGTCTTGAGGCAACGCCGAGATCTTGTGCCCCCCCTGGTGATTGACGTAATAGACGGCTGAGCGATTGTCCGTACGTACTAGCACATGCTTGCCCTGTATAAAGGGAAGAAGTGCTCTCAGGCCAAGGTGTATTGCTCTGAGCTCCAGGACATTGATGTGGTCTTTGTCCCACGGGTGTTCCCAACGGCCTCTCACCGTCCGACCCTCCCAGACTGCTCCCCAGCCCGTCTGGGAGGCATCTGTAGACACTAGCGTCCGCCTGGAAGGTACCCTTCCCAGAGGAACTCCCTGTGTCAACCAGCTGACGTTCCGCCAGGGTAGCAAGGCTTGCAAACATAATTGGGTCACCTTGAGCTTTCTGTGCCTGTACCTCCGTGGGTGAAGGCCGAAAGCATTCAGCCAACACTGCAATGGTCGGGCCCTTAGAAGGCCCAGTGGGACCACCACTGCTGCAGCAGACATCAACCCCAACATCCTCTGAAAGTAAAGCAGCTCTATACGCCTGTTCTGGCGAAAAGCACGAAGGGTTGCCTGGATCCCGGCTACTCTCTGAGGGGTGAGAGATGCCCTCATCGTGAGAGAGTTCAGGCAGAGTCCCAAAAAGGATGTTTCCTGTCTTGGATTCAGGTTGCTCTTTTTCGAGTTGACTTGGAAGCCGAGAGACCGAATGTGGGACAGTACTGACTCTGTATCCTCCACAACCTGCTGGCGGGATGGGGCACATACGAGCCAGTCGTCGAGGTAGGGCATAATCCTTAAACCCCTCCTCTGAAGGGGTGCCAAGGCGGCCGCCACTACCCTGGTGAACACCCTCGGGGACAGGGAGAGGCCGAATGGAAGGACCTGAAATTGATAGGCTTGTCCCTGAAAGGCGAAACGGAGGAACTGCTGATGTTCTTGACAAATTGGGACGTGGAAGTACGCATCTTTTAAATCGATCGTAGTGAACCACTCGCCCGGCTCTATTGACTCTAGGATGTGCTTTGTCTGGAGCATTTTGAAGGTCAGGGTTTTCAAGTGCGCGTTCAAGCGGCGCAGGTCTAAAATGGGGCGTAGCCCACCGTCCTTTTTGGGGACCAGGAAATATATTGAATAAAAGCCAGCTTGCTGTTCGCTGGTGCTCACCCTTGTTATGGCGCCTTTCTGCAGTAGTGTCGCCACTTCTTCTGCTAAAATGTTTGCCTGGACTGGGTCCTTGACTGTGGTCGGATGGAACCCCGAAAAGGGTGGAGGCCGCCGCCAAAACTGGAGTCTGTAACCCCTTAAAATTGTGTCCAACACCCAAGGGTCTGAAGTCTCCCTCTCCCAGCCATCCAGGCGTAGCTGCGAGTGAACCTCTGCAGCTGACCCCCGTATCCTACTTACGGCCCCCACGAGTCCTTGGACCCCTGGGGGGGCGCCCGCGTTGGGCCGTCCTATTCGCCACTGACTGGGGTAGACGTTCCCCCTGATAGTGTCCAGGCCGGGCCGGACCTTGCCCGCTGAAACCCCGGCGTGTGTTACCCGACCAGGGTTCCTGACGTCTCCAGATACGTGTATGTGTGTGCTGACTACTTGCTGTTCCAGCTGTGGGTGGATGAAATGACCTTTTTACACCCTCGCGAGCACGCACAGACTCCTGAGCTTTAACCAGCACGGACTGTGAGTCGGGATGGAACACCTTGGCTGGCAGTACCCGGCATATTTATGAGCTCTGCCCTCACACCCTCAGGGAGGGCAGTCTGAGCCAGCCAGATCTGCCTGCGAGCTAGAGTCGCTGATGACATGGCAGAGCCCACGTCACGCGTCATCTGGGCAAGGGCAGACAAGGCCGCATCCATAAGGTCCTTGGTGTCCTGATCACCTGCACCAACAGTCTTCCTTACAGCAGCTAAAAGAACCGCCAATGCATTTCCGGACCGAGCAGCACGAGCAGACGCATTATAGGCCTTACAAACAAGGCGATCAGTCCTGTCACACTCCCTCCGAGGGCAGTGTGGGTCTGCAGTCAACCTCGGTGGTCCAGAGGAAGTCAGAGCAGCCATCTCCCTTTCTACAGGCGGCATATCCCCCAACCCGGTCTCCGGTGGGTATGACGCCCTAGCCAGCTTCCTGCAACCTGCGTTAAACTGACAAGGTTTGCTCGGAGCATCCCAGGTTTTCCTCAACATTTGGCAGAAATCATCTGCCGCAGGGAGGGACACTGTGGGCCGGGACTGGACAATACCGGCCCAGACCCCATCAGCTGGGCTAGCACCCTGCACCGGGATTGCGAGCCCCACAATTTTCGCAGCAGTAAGAACCTTCTCTGCCAGATCCACTGCACCGGCGACATCTGTGCCATCACCTCCTGATGTTGAATCCCCTGGGTAGGAGGAAGCACCACTGTGCCCACCCTCAGGGTTCCCCTGGTCTTGCCCAACCCCGAGGAGGGAGCCTTGAGCATAAAGCGAAATGGCGTCAGGATGCCTTTGCTCCTGAAAAGAGGGCAGGTGATCAAGTGAGGCCTCCGCTGAGCCAACAGCCTCGGCCTCGGCCTGCCGAGGGTGGGTTCCGAAGCTGTTCACCCTGTCTGTCAGGCCACGAACGGCTGCCAGAAGCTGGGTGTACATGCTCTCCTTCTCTACAGAATCCCGCACGGGCGAACTTGGAGGGAGCGCGGGGGAGTCGACAGCGTCTGCGGTTCTCCTCCTCTTGTGCTTATGAGGAGGCTTATGGGATGACCTGTGCTTCCTTTTCGAGGACTTAACCTCTGGTTCATAGGACTGCCCTCCATGAGTGGAAGGGGAGTCCGTCAGTGACACAGGTGCTGCCTGCAGGCCAGCCCTACGAGCCCTCTCCTCGAGAGGTAAGTCGAGTGCGGCGGGGCATGGGTTCTTGACATCTCCCAAGAGATGAGCCCTGCCTAAACACCCAGGGCACTCCCGGTGGCCATCACGTGAGTCCATGGTCGCGCCGCAAAAGATGCACATATGGGATGCCATCTCGGCAATCAGGACACTCACGCCTTAATATGCCGTAAGCGTGTACAACAATAGCAGCCCCAACAACTGTTTACCCTGCCCACTGCGAACAGTAGCCAGCGGGATCAAGGCAATTGCTGCCAAGCTAGGTGGAGCAGACACCACACTGACCAACGTCGTTTGTGTACTGGCCCAGCCTGCTGCGAACAGCCGCCAAGGGGACACTAAATGTAGCTTTACTGCGCACAGTAAGCGTATCCACCACTTTTTTGTCCGGCCTGCTGCGTACAGTGGCCAACGGACTGAGAAAGTTGTTTTATTTATATTTATTTATCCATTATTATTATTATTATTATTTTTATTATTATTATTATTTTGCTACAGTCAATCGTAGGAAAGTAACTAGGCTCTGACTAAATTGTTTACATACACTAACGAGGCTTACTGATTTATCATAATAAACAGTAACTTCACCCACAGACCCAGCACAATTCACGCGAACGTGGGGGTCTTCACGGTGGAACAGAAATTAATGACCGCACCTGGCAGCCACGCCCATTGGAGTTATCTTAATAACAAAGTAGGCCTAACTATTTCACAAACCCAGCACAACTCACGCGAACGTGGGTGGGGTTTTCACGGGCGGAACAGAAATTAACGACCGCACCTTGCAGTCATGCTCATTGAAACTATCTTAATAAATAAATTAAATATCACACGCACGAGCCCAGCACAATTCACGCGAACGTGGGTGGGGGTTTCACGGGCGGAACAGAAATTAAGGACCGCACCTGGCAGTCATTCTCATTGGGATTATCTTAATAAACAAATTAAATATCTCACGCACAAACCCAGCACAATTCACGCGAACGTGGGTGGGGGGAACTATTTAATAAACAAACCCCGCACAATTCACGCGGACGTGTGTGGGGGTTTCACGGCACAACCCGACTGCTGCTGCAGAGGGGACGGGAGTCAGCCTATCACTTCAGCCTTGTGTTTAGTGTTTAACTTCAGAGCCTTATGACAATCAAAATATACAAAGCATTCAAACAGGGTAGAAACGTTTCTTCCCGCTGCTTCGTTTCACGGCACAACCCGACTGCTGCAGAGGGGAGCGCTCGTTCACCAGTACTTCTCTCCTGCACACAAGCAAAGTTGGTTAACCAGGGAAAAAACCAGCGAAAACTTTAACGGGAAAACTTTAAACAGTCCTCAGGGGCTTAAAGCGCCTGCACGATTAACGTGACGGATTGTAGATTTCCCAAGTTTCAAACTTACCGGGTCTCACGAAAACCGAAGCGAGAAGGCAAAAGAGGAAGAGCCATGTCCTTGCATCCGCTTTATGCGGCAGGACCTGCCTCCAATCAGTCACAGGTGACAATTTTGATATAAGGGTCTCGCGACAAGTAGTTGAATGGCATCATTCGTAGTAAGACCGTGGTGACGGTCAGAGAGAGGTCGAAATAGATACACAGAGCCCTAAGTGTTGAATATGGATTAGGCTAAGCCTCCACACAAAGACCCTGACCTTTCATGTCCTGACACACACCTCTGAGATCAAAGGTCACCTCATCAGTCACAAGCTCCCATGTCGTCCTCCCCAAGGGCCCCTTATGGGTCCTCTTCCTAACTTGGTTCATCAATATTCACTAGAGGACTCCACATAAACACACATACACACACACACCCAGACCCGCCAACTCCCCATCCGGCTCATGTAATTTAGTCTCCTCATTGTGGCTGAGAGACCGCCTAACCACACTAATCATAATCACGTTGAATGGCTGTTATTCAGATTGTCGATATAATAAGCCTGTCTGGAGAACCACTTCACCTCCTGGAGAGATGTCTCCATCTCAACCCATTGCCTCCCTCACTAGTTCAGCTCAAACCTCTCACAGGTTTACCCATACCAAAGAAATCAGCAAGTTCGGCTCGGTGGCTCAACCCACTAACGCGCTGACCACATAGGCGATACGATACGTCTCACTCTTTCAACCCACTTTCCTGTCTCTCTCCACTCTCCTGTCCATAAAGGCATGAAATATATAAAAAAATAAATACAATTACAGAATAAATCAATAGGGTATGTATATGTACAATACCTAAAAAACAATAATATTTGGTTATTAATGTGAACCACCGTCATTGGATAACACTTAAGGATATCATTCAAGTCTACTAATCTAATTGTGTAGCATGCTAATTATGTTAATGCAGCACCTAAATGGGTAAGGATTGTCATTTTGAAAGTGAATGAATTACAAATCAAATAACAATGTTATATTTGAACAGTAAACATAATCTAAATAGTCTAAATTATTGATTTACTGATTAGGACTTTATATGCATAAGATGCATTGGATGCATATGATAAAAAATTGCAACACAGTACATGCATCCAATGTTGAAATCTGTCTTCAATTTGTAGTGCTGTAAATGCTTTATTTGTTATAAAGATACATTTACCTACCATCATCTCCTAATGCAATGTACCTATTTAAAAGTATAATAATAATAATAATAATAATAATAATAATAATAATAATAATAATAATAATAATAATAACAATAACAATAATACAGTATAATAAATCACGTCGGTTTGACATAATCATAGAAAACCCTATAAAATATGTTTTTCCCTGACACCATTGATCACCTATTTGGCCGAACACCTATTTGGCAACCAATTCATATAGTGAGACTGCACGCTGAAATGAATAATTCCAGTCAGGCGCAGGCTGATTCATCCTCTGTTGTGTTTCCTATTTGTGGTGGGTGCAGTGTGCTATGCTCCGATCAGCAGCAGATTTAGAAGGTCATATCTTCAGAATAGAAGATCTATGGCTCCGCTCAAGCGGCACATTCGGTCGGCAGGCTGTGAATCACGAGGAGGACCATGGGCCAGATGTCCAGGTGTGTTACGTTTGACTCATCACAAAAGCCCTTTGCCCTGGAGATTTTCACAGTGTAATGTTTCTATTAAACATTTTTTTGTGCACCTGCCAAAAACGGTTTGTGATTGTCCCAAACCGGGCTCATGTAAGTGACAAAAAAGGGCAGCTCCCACAGAAGACTGAAGTGAAAAGTTATGTGATTTCCCATTTCTAAATCGGCAAACAAAATACAGCGAAGGTTGTCAGTAATTTAGCATTTTAGTTTCTCCAACAATATTTTGTGATCGATTATATCAAATGCAGTGCTGCAATCTATCAGTACTGCTCCAACAATTTTCTTTTGATCATCTGTTTATTCCAGTCCTTTGATAGTCCTATTCCTTTGATAGTACTTACTTTACCGATGTATTACCTGAAAACGATTTTTGTTTGAATAGTATTATTCCAAAATGACACAAGGTCCTTATGATGAGCTATTGCACTCCAGGCTATTCCTTTTAAATAAAGTTGGGCTTTAGAGAACACAATGATGCATGCGCTTCAGGATTGGCACTTTAAGAAGCAGGTCTGTGCTCGTTGTCTTGGAAACTCAGTGAAATGATTGTCAGGAGTGAATGGAGCATATGTTTCTGGTTCTCACATGAACCTCCGAGGAACAGTTGCACGCAGTGTTCCATATGTTATGGATTTATTACCCACATTAAGCTGTATATCTTCAGCCGGGTGAAGAGGACAATGTGGTAGTAATCAAATAATAGGTTTTAACAAGAAAGGACACCTGAAAGGTATCCAAATAATAACATGTGTAACAACACGTAGGAGACAAAGTACAAATTACGTCATGTTTCATTAGTGGAAAGTCATGATGAAGAGCGTCTGTGGCAGTTCACTGTCATGTGACTGTGCAAACTAGGAGGAGCAGCCTGACGTTCAAGTTGTGTTTGCACTTTTTTATGCCAAATGTCTAATATGAATTCATCATTGATAGAAAACCCATTTAAGCCGACAAATGTACAAATGTTCCAAAAAGATCAACACAGCCAGAGTTATGTTGATCTTTTTGGAAGCCTTTGTTGTGTAGTCATTTCCTGTTGCATTATCTTTGGCCATTACTCATCACTGTTCTAACTGTCATGCATTGTTGACAAAGATTCACAAGCTTTGGTTAAAACAATACATAGCAAAAAAAAAGCATCTATCTATCAGCTATCTTAACAATTAATTGTATTTGTATGTCAAGGTTTTGCCCTGACAAATCTTTTTTTTTACAACAATCCTCTCAACCTCCTCAACATTTTTTTTTTTTAAGAAATAAGGAAATAAGCAGGTCTTTTAAAATGTTTGCTTAAGCCACACATACTAAAAGCTCAATCTTGATTTATCTCCTCGTTGCTCAGGGGGTTCTTGCGTGCTGTTCTGCTATATAACTCCAATAATCAATCAAGAATCAATTTAACACGCCGTGATGCCATGCTTTGCATCCTCTTATTTACTGTTGCTCATTGGTTCTGCCTCAATCATTGCTGTTTCTATTACTTCCTTTCCTGAAGCCCAATGTTATGTTTTTGTCAATGCTGAACTCAAAGAAGAAGAAGAAAAAGAAGTAGAAGAAGAAGAAGAAAGCAGATCTATATTGTGACTCCGAAGTGAAATTGATTGTAGCAAAGAGAAAATCTTTTTTTTGTTCTCACTATAGTTATTCTGGGCCAAGTCAACAGTGACGATATTAAACACTTATAAGACACAGGAAAAAGGGAAAAGCAATTAAACTTACAACAAAAACATACACTTATATATTAAGTGATATTATTATTTCCCAGAATAAACTGTTGGAATTAACAACACCCTAATTGAGGCAAAAAAGTAGGAAATAATGATTTGGTTGTCTCGACCATGAGAGTGGCCATGCCCTTGAGCGATAGCGATAGTTTCTGTTTTTATTTATTTATTTACTTTATCAAAAACATTGTTCTCATATTCATCCCTTTCACAGATGAGAACAACATGTATTTTTCAATGCTTGGACAAAAACAACCTCAACAAAACAAAAATATATTAACACCCAGCATTGCCTGTTTGATTGGCAGCTTTTTCGCCCACTGAGCTTCCATAGTAGACAATGACAGGTTGCAGTGTACTTTGGACTTTGTTTACACAAAGGCAAGGATGAATAGAAGTGATGTGCAAAACACTGCGCTGGTTAATATTTTATAGATCTGTCCTTTGTTGTAACGTGGACTCTCTGCCTTGCCTTTTATTTGTGTACCAAAGGAGAAAAAAACAGCCCTGTGTTTTGCCCTTGCACAATTCACAATGTCTGTACCATGTTGAAATGTCTGCACATTTTTTGATAAATAACCGATAAATGTGAATTTAATGATTATAGAGGAACCAATATCTTTACTCCGCTTAACGTATGGAACTTTGCCATTTTTGCTTGCATGAGCCTTACAGCTTTCAAATAGGAACATTTTATTTTGAAAAATGACTACCAGTTTGTGCTATTCAATACCACAATATATTTGGCCTATTAAGCATAGTAGACAGGTCACAATCCGGGGTCTCTTTAAGTTTTGTTTTTGATGCTCCATTCACAAAGTTGATATGACGCGGCACTCGATTAAATGAATGATCTAATGGGGAAAGTGTGTAGACAGATCTAACCTCAGGCTTAACAACAGGGGGCTAGGACTAGGGGGTGGACATCTGAATATTGACAAAAAGAGGACTTGAGAGTAATTATTGTAGTCGATCTGTCACCACATCTCTTGAGTAGAGAACGTTATTGATTAGAGTAGACAAACTGCTGATCCCCAGCAAACTACAGCAATCAAAGCAGTCAAACAGCAATCTTTCTGTTTTGTTTTTGCTGTACAGCTAAAAAGGGCCCAACTTACGAAACAAATTGGCACTTCTTTACTTTTGATTCCACCAACCGAGTCGAAAGTACATGATTTCCATAACCCATGTGAACCAAAACCCACCTAGTCTAATTACAAATTTGACAAAGTAATTGTTTCACGATACGCATGCAAACAGTATCCACCATTTCCTCTCTTCTCTCAGCTCTCTCACTTAATAACGTTCTTAACAAGGTTAGAAATCCTAAAGAATGCAGCCACTTGGCTGCGGATATGAAGACGGTCGTAAAAACTACTGCCGGTTCAGCATTTCATATTTGTTGTTTCACAGAGAGTGTGTTTGTTTTTCTCGGGTGGGGAAGCGGCGGTGGGTAGGGTTGGGGCGGTGTTGGTTAGGGGAGCAGAAATGCTTATCCTAATATTTTTCAGATGGTTGAGGAGGTTATGATTGGTGCTTGTAATTGCTAATGTTAAGTGACACCCCATTGCGTTCAAGGTGGGGGTTTACGGCTTCCTAACAAGAAATTATGTCTTCGAGGCAATTAGGAGGATCCGCTTCCTGTGTAGGAGGGGAGACGCGCCGAGAGCCAGTCGTCGAGGGGTTTGCTACTGACTGGAGTACGGAGGTGTGGGTGGTGCATGTGGGTTAGTATCTGCGTGTGATCGATTCTGTTGATATCGGTGCTCTTTATCGTCCTGCAGCAGTGGACCTACACTACTGGTCGTCGTACAAATACCGTCGTTGGTCGGCTTCTATCCAAAGTACAATGCTGTGAGGGAATTGAACCTCTAACCCCAGCAGTGTGAATGCCATGCTCTAAGTTGAACTACACAGAAACATGTTTGTTTGTCGACCTGTGGTGTACAGTGACTACTTGTTAGTCTGCGTTGGACTTTAGGTTGGTTGAACCAAATCTGTAGGAAAGCTTGTTCTGACCAGCGACAAACTAGTGGACAATCTGGAGGGGAAAACGACACCGGTAGGCATGCTGGAAGTGCTTCTGACCTCCAGCACTGGAGTATGCCCGACAGAAAGATTCACTCTTTTTCCTATCACCATGGTGATTCACAGTGGCTGCTCACAGGCCCGTGAATCATAGCATGGGTAATTATCACAAAGGACGGGAACATTTTGGACTTTTATAATTTACTTTCATAAAAAAGGAATTTGAATCCATGGAATGGATGTCTTTCCAAGAAAACTGGTCCTCCAGCTTCTTTAGGGAGAATAAAGAAAGTTTTCTTCCACTTTTACAATTACAATGATGACTTTTTTTTTTATCGAATACCCAGTCGATTTTAATGGTAGACAGTGTATGGTGGTTCATTACCTTCATGGACCCTGCTAAAAGGATTCAAAGCGAGAGAGGGAGAGGGAGAGAGAGGCTAGAGAAAGAATGCCAAACTCAAAACAAATCCTTGTGTGATGTGAAAGACTCGAATGCCAAGCGTCTCTAACAAATAGAAAAGGGCGCAGGAACAAAATGTGCTGTAGTTTTTCCATCTCTTTCTGCGAAAAAGTCTGGAGTGTTATGTTGGTGAAAACATGGATGTTTGTTTCCATGCAGCCTTCTATATTATGAATGAGCTCAGCAACATGGGAGGAGGGGGAGGAGCGGTTGAGTTAAGCTGGTGTATGAATCATGTGGGGTGCAGCGTAAACTCTTCACACGCATCTTGTCAAAAACACTTGCAGTTGGGATACAATGGGAGTCATTGCAAATGTCACTGAGTTGATCAAAGCCATTGTCCCAAGCTCCTGAGTGAAGAATCCACTGCGCTTCAATCTATTGCATTTATTCATCATGACATTGTTTGCAGTTTTCTTACAGCCTTTGAATGTTTTTTTTATATATGACTTGTGAGAGGAAGTAATAATAAGAAGAATATTTACGATAGCTCCATAAGTACACTATAGTATATACTAATGGCCTTTTTCTGGGATAATTGATACTTTTGATATAATATTATTATAATATTAACATGACCTAATAATATTAATATTAGTTCATATAAATATTAGCTTAGGAAATTATTACTTTCCTAAGAAAACCCTTCAGCTCACATGACATGCACTTGGATGTGTGATATTGATGATGATGTTGGAGATATATAGCCTAAATGTAATGAATAATGCAATGTGGCTTTTTATTGGTAACACACCCACATGGGCACAGATGAAACCCAGCGAGTCTGTGAAGACATCCAGTCTGGGGGAGACGCTAAAGACTCAAGCACTCAGAGCCACGGGACGCGGGACACCCGATCTTTCAGCCTGGCTGATCATCACACAAACCATTCCCTACCACTGTGGGACCCCCCTCAGGGTTTCCCAAGGGCCACGCCCCCCCCACCGTCCATGTGACAGCCCCTGGCCTTCATCCAGACTCTCTCGTTTGTGCCTCCGCCTCCACCTCCACCCACCCATCCTCCCTCCCTCCCTCCCTCCCTCCCTCCCTCCCTCCCTCCCTCTCTCTCTATCGCGGCTCATGTCCATGTGTGCCGGAGCATTAACCGCTCCAAACCCAGAAGGCTCGCCGCAGAGAACCATGTGACTGCGACCGGGCGGCCAGCAGGGCTTTGCCACGCGAGCGCTGTCTCTCCGGGGACAGGGGGTGCTCCATCAGGACGTGTTTGTCAGGAGGACCCTGCCATATGCTCACTCCATGTAATTCGTCATTACATCACTCAAGAGAGGGCCCCCGGAACAGCTTGTGCCACCGGTGTGGTTCAGTCAAACTATATTTATATTTATATACGGCACATCTCATGTCGGCGATCCAACGCGATGTTCTCAGCATTTAAATGAATAACAACACGAGGGGTAATGTTGATTTAAAACGGCCAAAATAAAGATACAGGACACAGGGGAGCAATGCACTGGGGGGAACAAAACAACATACAAAACAATGTCAGCTAGTGATTAAAAGCACAGACAGAAAGACCAATAGTGCAATTAGAGAGTTGCACCATTGCTATTGAATGAAGAGCAATTGTTTTAGTTTAGACTCAGTCCCCGCAAGCCATATACACTGAGGCTCTCAGAGTTTACATGTTAACACCAAACATAATGGGCAGCAGAGATGCCCTGGAGGATACAGCCAACGTACAACATACTAGCTAGGTTATATTTGTTTGCTTTTATGTGTTTTATATTTGTTTTTTCCTAATGAAAATCTTGTCAATAAGGGGATCATACATCTGAATAGATTTCTTAATCAAAAAGCAGTTTGCATCACCAAGCATTTTGATACAATAACCGAAATCAATAATGTGTAAAATCAATTATAAAACAACATTTAAGCCCACGGATGATTGCGCGTGATAAATCCATTACAGCCACCTCTATCATTAAGATGAAGCAGTTTTAATTCAAATTAAACAGGGAAGTGCATGGTTGGGGATAAGGGTGCAGTGTAGAATAGTTGCAGTATAGATCATTATGATTTTATTTTTTATTTCTTTCATTAATTTAAGCCAGTGGATTATGCAATTTAACTTCATGTTCATGTCTGCATATATAGTGTGTGTGTGTGAGGAATTCCGATTTTCTCTCTGATTCGCCTCTGTCACACACACACACACACACACACACACACACAAACACGGGGAACCATAAAAAAACATACATTCACAGACAAATCCCTCAAATCGTCCGCTAGTGCATTCACACAGACCCCTCCCTACTCTCTTTCCCTCTCTCCCTCTCACACACTCCCTCTCTCTCTCCCTCTCCCTCTCCCTCTCTCTCTCCCTCTCCCTCTCCCTTGCGCTCTCTCTCTCTCACACGCGCGCGCTCGCCTACTTACAGACTAGCGCTTCGCTCACTCCCTCAGTCCCTCTCTCCCAGTTGCTGCGCTCCGACAGCTAGGATACACTGCACAGGGGCTTGGGTGGAGAGAGAGGGAGACAGAGAGAGAGAGAGAGGGAGGGAGAGAGTCTTTCTCCTTTCTTACAGTCTTCTCTTTTCTCTCTTTTTTGCTTTTTTTTTTACCTTTTGTGATTCTTCTGATCTCCTCTGTTGGGCTCACTCCCCCCTCTCCCCCTTTCTCCCCTCCCCCCCTCCCAGCCACCCCCAGTGTGAGCTACTGATCTCAGTTGAGGCTCCAGGGACCAGAGGAGGGGGGTCCTCCTCTTTGAGTGGACACGCCATAGAGCCGGGACGAGTGAGCACGCGGCAACGGGGGGCTAATTGACCGAACGGGCGAGAAGACAGATCTCTTCGTCTTCTGGTCTTGCGCCGGGATTAGAGCGAGTTTGGTAAGGGGAAAAATATAAGACGTTAACATTTGTTTTTAAGGAACATGCGCATCTGTTGTTGTTATTGCACCGTGTCTTATTCATCTCTTTGTGATTTATGACAAAACTGCGCTCGGTCCAGCCGCTGTACCACGTTATTATATTTTTTTTGGGTGCGTTTTAGTTATCCTCAAGTGATCGTCGCTGTACAAAGGCTATGCGTTTCTCTTTGCAAAAGTTGAAAAACCTGCAATGGATTTCAATGGATTGATCCTTTTCCACACAGAAGGAGAGGGAGTGGTGAAGCTGTGTGGGTAGGGGTGGGGCGGCAGTGTGTGTGGGGGGGGGGGGGGGGTGGGAGACCCCCAAAGTTTCACCCTGGGTCACTTGGGAGGAGCGTTGTTTGTGCGTCCGCTGGTACAGTGGTCTCCCTCCCTGCTCCAGGCGTCAGAGGAGAGCTGAAGCGAGGGTGTCTCCCTCCCTCCCTCCCGCACCCCGCTTTGCTTAGCTTTTTCTTTTACAGGGAGCACAATTACAGCAGATTGACAGCCAACCGTTGCTGTTGGTAACTTGGAAGCAGGCGCGCTGTGTGTGTGTGTGATTGATTTGCGGTGGCACATGAGAGGAGAAGGGGATTACTTAGCCACAGAAGGAGATTCCCTTTGTTGGTTCACGTAGAAGCAGATAATCAGGAGGATTGGGCCGCTTGTTTGTGAGACACTGACGTGGACTGGGAAAGCTTCAGGTGCTTTTAATGCATGACTAAATATTGCCAGAGGGTTTGTGTGTGTGTGTGTGTGTGTTGAGAGAGAGAGAGAGAGAGAGAGAGAGAGAGAGAGAGAGAGAGAGAGAACTTGCGAGGACATAATGAAGAAGGGGGTTTTTCAATCGCATGAACACACCTGTCTCTTAGTGTGTGTGTGTGTTCTTTTGTTTGTGTGTGCGTGTGTGTTTTTTGTTTGTGTGTGTGTGTGTGTGTGTGTGTGTGTGTGTGTGTGTGTGGTCTGTAATGAGTAGTGTTAATGGTTACTAAGAATAGTAGTTCTTAGAGACTAAGAACTACTATTACTAATAACTACTAGAGACTAAAGGTTTTTCAACAAACAAAGAAAATATTCATAACTTAAATCGCTCCAGAGACATTTTTTTGCTAAAAATACCTTTTTTGTCCCTAATTTTGTTCCAAGTTGTGAAATGCAGTGCAGTGTGGTCCATGCTAGCTTAGCTTGCACAACGAACATGGCGAGCATCAAAAGTGGCGGCTTGTGTGTTCCTGTTCAATAGCCAATCATTCGGCATGTCTTCTTGTAATATTCGTGTTCGGTTTCCTTTGTCCTCCTACAACATGCCACAGCGGTGGGACGAACAATGGGCTTTTTTAAAATACAATTTCCTGTGATCCACTTCAGGGTTTCACTGTGGTGGTTTGGATGGGGGGGGGGGTGGTGAGTTGATCAAGAATGTATTAAAGCGTGACAGACAGAACTCAGCTGGAAAGTAACACATTGTTTTTTTCTGCGTAAACACAAGCAGAGGCACGCAGGCCAATTACTCTGCACTGTGTCTGTTCTGACACCGTTAGTGCTGTTCCCGGGGGCCGCGCGGCGTCCGTTGGCTATTTTAAAAGGGACGTTTATTGCATTAGCCGAAGACGAAGGGTCCATTCATTTTCCCACTGACCATTAAATAGTGAAGGCCCACATACCGCGGCATTAGTTTGGAGACCGTCACTCCAAAGCCTTTCCCATTTGAAGCGGTATTGTTAGAGGATGTGTGGATCGGTGGCCGCCGCCTCGTGTGCGCTTAGTTTAGTCTGAGCTTGAAAGGAAAATCCAAATACAGCGATGCTTACAATCCGTCACATTGGATGTGTGGCTGGTTGGGATCAGGCATCGGCCATCAGCCTCTCGAAGACTTCGGCCTGTGTCAGCTCGTCAGAGGACGATAAATACAAAGACTACATCAGGGCATTGTTGACATTTGCCTCCCCGACCATGTGCAATGTGTTCCTTGTGGCCAAGGTCACATGCACACATACACACACAAACGCACACGACACAAAAACCCACACATACACTTACACTTACACACACACACAAACGTGTGCATGCAAACACAGGTGCGTCGCAGACATATACTCACTCACCCAAACACACACAAACGCACACACACATTCAAACAACTTAGATGCATGTGCACACACGCACACACACACACACAGTCGCATACGCGCACACAGGTGTGGCAAGGCATGCGAAGCGTCGTGACCAGTGCCTTGGCACAGCCTCTCAAGGTAAAAACGACGAGGTTGAGTGGGGGAGCACTTCAAATGCAGACCAGATGATCCACCCGGTGTCCACAATGCGGCTGAAACGCCAGCGGCAACAGATGTGTGGCTAGAAGGCATGATGCCGGGTGAGAGCTGTGGCTGAATCACAAGTAGGGGCATCAGGGATCAGCTGGTAAGACGGTGATCATCTTCTTGATGCGTGCGGTGGGAGACGAAATATCAAAACACTGCGCTTGTTTGTTTAGCCGCCATCATGAGGTCTTCTGTGCACAGCGGAGCGTACCCATTTCTAGCTATCATATGACTGCAATTAGGGAAGGTTGTTGAGGAGGAAATTGTGCAAGGATACGCGCTCTGAATCAGTGCTCCAGCATTACTTCAGCTCTTAGTCTGGTAATTTGCAAAATGATGTATTTTCAAGTGCATGAGCGTAAACTCTTTATGGAAATCAGGGCAGTGCAGGCAATATGATATTATCTACAGTATATTTCACTGTATCAGAGGATCATTCATTCAAATTAAGCCAGCAGTAGTAAACTTCAAAAAAATGTCTGTAGGCCATCTCCCCCAGAAGTTCTGCCATAACATAGCAGGACTGCTGGATCCGAGATGAATTATGAGGTAATCGATGATACGATATGATACCAAACAAAAACCTTTATCTGTGCATTAGTTGGATGCGGAGAACACTCATTTCCAATCCTTATCCAATCCCTAAAATAACTAGTGTAGTTAGCAAGTCAAATCATCCCAAACCAATAATCCTCATATAACTAAACCAATCGATCAAAGACGGATATCTCACATAATTCCACAATGGATTTGTTGAATTATGCAAATACAACTGTGAATACAATTTAAAAATGACAATTATTTTCTATGTGGAAGAGAATTGTTGTAGCAGACAGTAACTGACTTGACAACACAAACAGCATCAACTGTCAAAAACAAAAATGGCTTCCTGCAGAGCATAATTACATTCAGCTCAAATCCCAAAGAAACAGAAAACAACATGTAGTCGCTCAGCGTGGCTGACACACAGAAACCACTCTCTTGTTTTCCAAGCTCCTGGGTGCAGAAAAGGGCATGTTTATTGTGACATCTCTCTCTCTCTCTCTCTCTCTCTCTCTCTCTCTCTCTCTCTCACTCCATCTCTTACCCTTTCCTCTCTTTGTCTCTCTCTCTATATATACTGCTCCATCTCTCTATCGCAATCTTTTTCTCTTTCCCTTTCCCCCTCTTTTTCTCTCTCCTCCCCCTTTCTCTCTCACTCTCCCTCGCCCTCTCCCCTAACTGTGTTGCTCTCTCTTCCTCCCTCTCAATCTGTTGCTTTCTCTCCCTCTCTCTCTCACCCTCGCTCTCCTTTCTCCCTCCCTCTCAATCTGTTGCTCTCTGTCTCTCTGTCTTTCTCTCTCTCTCTCTCTCTCTCTCTCTCTCTCTCTCTCTCTCTCTCTCTTCTCTGTGGTGTTTCCCAGACACAGGGCTTGGCCGAGCATGAGTGGGTGTGCCCTGTGTGTGTTTGCTGTGAGCGTGCATCTTCTCTGTTCAGGTGGATACAAAGCATAACGATGTCACGAGTCAAAGAGAGAGAGATAGAGAGCGAGAGGAATATACTGCATACTGCTCCGTCTAATTCATACACCCTCCCCCATGCCTGTCTCTTTATCAGACTCATTTACTCTCTCTTTCTCGCTCTCTGGTCATCTCCATCTGTTACTTCAACACCTTTCCTCGCAACCTTGTTTCTCCCTCACTTCCTGTTACCCACTTCCTGTTATCCTCTCTATCAACCCTATCACCCTGTATGGCCTAGTAATGCGCTGTTTTCCTTTGTAATGTACCTTTAAAAAATGTCAAGGCCGTCTGTGTGATGATCTGTAACCGTGGTGATCAAAAGTTATGGTTAACTAGGCCCACTTTTGTTTTTGTTAAAGGGGAACTTCGCCAATTTTCAACCGGCTTTATATCATTATAATGTGGGTAGTATAAAGAAGTGGGGAGATCTGGGTGCAAGCGAAGTTCCCCTTAAAAAACAGACAAATAAGTGGATAGGAGCAATGCTGCAGCATGCGAGAGATGGAAAAACATATACAAAATAACCATAATCATTTTAAATGGTACAATATGACCAGAATATATATATACCCCCCCCCTGGTTGCCAATCACCAGCCCAGGGGATGTGAATGTTGTAACCATTAGACACCAGTGACAGCGAGCCAGCTCCTGTGGGCGCTCTGTACCACTGCTATGTCATCATGGGTAATGCCAGCATCTGGCTTCAATGGGGCGAAGCTGAATGCATCCTGACCTGATCCTCAAAGTATTAGTGGCTTCTGTTTCCTATACTGCTCAGAGGCATTGATTCTAAACAAAAAACAACTGGGTCTCCTACTCGCTGCTCTCGTATTGTTTGTAGATAAAACGGCCTGTTAAAACTGTTATTCTATCAACCACTATGCTGGATTTAATGTACTCTGGCCGATTCCACTTCCAGATATGTGGAGGGTCGTGTTTGTGGCCATCGGGTGTTTGAGGGTGGCCCAGGTTGTTATTGTGCATCACAAAGACATTTCTTTTCCCATTTGCACAGCTATTGAAAAATCAGAAACGAGCAATAACGACTAAATAAACATTAATATGAAAGGAGCTGCTGAAATTCAGACTTTTATCCACAGGCCCTTATGAATGTTAATGAAACGATTGCTTTTTGTGAGGTGTGTGTCCTGAATAGAAAAAGGTAAGCAAATAACATTTATTTCAGAAATCCTTTGAGGCTTGAGTCAGTGGTATTGACCCACATTAAGTGGTTCAACTCCAAATTAATGCGACATTCAATTCCCTTGAATCCCGGATGGTAAATGATTCAGAAATCAAAGCCTGGGGATATATTTGCCAAAATATACTTGCCACTTTGTTTATATCCCTCTTTATATTTTATTATTAACGGAATAGCAGAAGTACCCTACTTTGAATTGGTGTGTAATTGCTTGTCAACTTTGCACCTGCAATGCTATAGGCTAATATTGGGTCTGCGGAGCTGTGACTATGGTGTGCTCGATCTCACCCCCCCCCCCCCCCCACACACACACACACACACACACACCATCCAGCCCATCATTTAGAGCTGTGTTTAGCCTTTCGTTGACCCACGGCACCGCTCGGCTACATTCATCAATGTAATGTGTCAGTGGTAATAAGTGGACACGCATACCGGCTCAGTGTTGCAGTTCTATTTTAGACGCCTCAATTGTTCAGTAAATCTTGATCGTTACTCATGGTTTTGATGGCACAAGTTGTTCCACGATGCAGGTTGTTCACTCACATTACATTTCACCGGATACAATGATAAACGCTGGCAGGATAGCATGGAGCCCAGAGAGAATATGTGGTACTGAAAGACGTGGATTTAAGTGGACCCCAAATAACTTGAGGTTGGCTGTCTTTGACCTTTGTCACTACATGTGTATGTATAGTATGTATGTATAATGCATGCAGGCCTTGGAGCAATGACCATATAAATACAGCATGATCCCTAATGTGATTACATTGTCCTTAAAATTACCATACAGGGATTTCATTAAATTAAAAAAAAAGAAATAACTGGAAGAGGTGGCAGTGGGTGGTGTATTTTGTTCCACCGATCAGACATGACCACATCGTCAGTTGGCTGGCTGACGGCTGGTCCTTCTCCAGACGGTTGTGGCAGGGTGGGCGGGTGATTGTGGGGCGCGCTAGCCTTTAAAGTGTAAACATCAACACTGTCAGATACTGGCTGGTGCTTCCTGGACCAGAGATGCCTCAGAGCTTGTACTGCTTTGGTCTTCGCCTGATAGCCTGAGAGAGAGACCGCATTTAGGCTCAGATAACTGGGCCTCATCTTAGCAACTAGTATCTCAACAAGAAGTGATGAGTGATGATTGGGAAACTGGTTACTATGCACTGAACATATTTGTGGAAGTTTAGGTTCTGAGTTGCTTTTTGATGTGCCCCCCCCCACCCTCCTCCTTCCCTTCAAGGACCACAATGGAAATAAGCTTTATGCTTTTTTGTGTTTATCCTTGATAGTTGTATTAATGTTTGTGTTTGTTGGCTCCAAATGTATATATGAATTTTACAGTTTCTAAATAAAACAAAATCTGGACAAGAGTATTTTGGAAAGTCGCTAGGGACAGGGGGGGAAAGCACCTAGAGACAAGGACCAAGATACTGCTTGGCTGGAATTTGTTGGTGTATTTGAAACAAAACTCTCAAAACGCTTATATAAATGTTTGGCCAACTGTGTTTTGGAAGAGATATACTGTACTTGGTAGACCTCCATTTTTGGCATTTTGAGATGGTGGGATGAACAATTGTATGTACAAAGTATTAAAGGCCACAAAGCTGAATTCTTGAACGCTTGGATGTTAATTTTGGTGCGTTACCTAAAAGGAAATGCTTAAGCCCTATTTCAATAACAATGTGAATCAACTCGGAGAGGCAATTCAAGGGAAGAATGTTAAATCTCCGTCTAGAGTCTAAAGCAGTTTGCTCTGTGTGCTCTGCATGCTTTGAGGTAAGGGCATGTTGTCAGAAAAGTGAATCGTCAGTGACAGGGGGCCTCCAGCCATGTACAAGCAAGACTTAAGAGTTAAGATGAAAGCATGTTGTGCCTGTGGTGCCCTCTGTCTTAAAACCAGCCACTGAGCTAAATAAAGGCCTTGTGTGTGTCTGTTCACACACACACACACGCGGGTGCCTGCTTCCAGATAGCTCTATATTGATGGTGTTCATGGGAATAATGCAAGAAATAATGGCCCACTATAATCCCTAATATAAGTCATTACAGTAATAGCTTGTGTTTGAATGGGACATAACAGTGAGTCATGCTCCTACATTATCATCCGCTGCATACTATGGGTAGCCAATGCTTCCACTGCTTATCATATTAATGAATAATAATGGGCGGAAATGTCGCATTCACTCAAGGCAGTGCAAAGAATTACTATTGTGAAAGCTTTAAATGGGGCCTTTATATACGATGGTATCTTATTTAGTAGCAGAAAGAGCATGTTGGTTTTAGTGTTATGCCCATGTTACAAGTACATAGAATTTAACTTGCAATAAATGTCTGAATTATGTGGAGTTAGCCAGCCAAGGTTACTGCTTGAATTTACTTGGCAGGTGAGGATAAATAGAGAGAAATCCCAGTCGGACATTTAGCGTCAATGATCATTTATTATTATTGGTTATTAATAATGGTGTTAATCTTTAGTGTCACACATTTGCATATTTCATGGATGAGGGGATTCATAAATTGGAACAAGAATGGAAGTGGAATGGAAGTTTATATTGAACTTTTTGCCACTTGACATTTTTTTGCATGCAGTGAAAAAAACTAGTTGTATGGCAGAACTAAATCTAATATGAAATGACTACCCATGAAGTGCATTACTTAGAGGGTGACATGTATGAGGGCTGTCTGTGAACTTTGACCCCCCCCCTCCCCACCCCATGCACCCCACTGGTGTGCCTTCCCAGCACACCAGTGACCTTCATGACCCCAAGGTGTGTGAAAGCCGCCCTTGGTTCAAATGATCCGCCTTATCCTTTGTTATCCATACCTATTCCTGGGCTTTCATCAAGATTGTACCTTCATGCTCTCAAACCAGACAATGATTCAGCGGCGTTATCTGAGCTCACACCTAGATGAGTGTGGTACATTCCGGTTTGGCACCGCGAGACACCCTTTTAAACGCCCACCTCGGATTAGGGGAATGGATTACTTCTACACATTTCCCAAGGAGGAGTGTGTTTGGAGGAGTGTTTTGGCTAGACACCAAACCCAAGGTTTGGTGATCCAAAGTTCCAGTGTTTAAAAGCTAGTTGTTGTATCATCCTTGTTGACATGAAGACCCTGATTGACCGAGCACTGCATTATGTCAATTGCATTCCACTCCGTCCAGTCCATTCCCCAGACCCCCTGGTGCTTTTGGTCCGAAGCCAGAACGTGGATATTTTGGGCCGCAGGGCAGGCGAGCACAGGTCGACCAAACCACTGTCCCGACTCCTATGATTTCACTTTCATAGCTCACATTCCTAGAGGGGGCTGGAGTTATTTTAGAACCGGGTTCAGAAGGGGTTTGTGAGATGGAGCACTGTCAAGAAAAAAACCGAAAAATTCTGGGCACCCCAGATCCGGAGACAGAGCTGATTCTACCAAAAAAAAATGCTGGTTTTTGGAGATACTGTTGTGGCTGTCTGCATAGCAAACGTAATGTGTGGCTATAGATATAAATAGCAGAGTAACGGTTGGGATTTGAGTTAGTTAGTGCACATATATATTTTTTTTTAAATGTGTGTATCTTATCACCTCCTGGTGCCAAACATTGGGCCAAATATTCCAAATGTATCACGAAGCCACCAGTAGAAGGAAAAAGCACCAAACAAACCCATTTAATGCATTAATGCCAATGCAGTGATGAGCTGGCAGAGGGAACCTCAGTTTGGCCTCAGGATGACAGAAACCTTGCTGTTACTCAGATGCAAGACGGCTTTTTCTGCCTCCCTTTCCACCAAACCACCATTTCAGTCCTTTCAGAAACACCACCACCCCCCCCCCCCCCCCCTTTCAAAAAAGCCATACAGTGAAGGCTAGCATCAGAAAGACATATTTATGTGTTCTCTAGTTTTCTGTTCTCAAAAAGGAATTCATTATTTATTATTAAGAGGAATGTGTCCCCCTTGATAATCTCTGAAGTTTTATGCAAGGAAATCATTTACACAAAAAAATATATATCATTCATTCCCAGCAAGGGCCCTGATTTCCTAATGCATTCCTCTGATTAAACTTAAGTAGCTGTCTTATTTGAATTCTGGCTGCTTTGAAGGTTATTTAAGTGTAAAAAACATTTGCCGTCATTAGTTACCAGGCTGTAGGAGTATTTAAGAAGTTCAAACTCAGAGGCTCTAAATATGGCTAAATCCTTATGAGCCCATGCCAATGGCTGTTTTCTATAGACCAATTTGGAGTGGACGTGACGATTACGTCACAGCAGTAGCTGGGTGGCAGAAGATTAGTGTAGACATATGGAGAGAGTTGCACATTTGTCAAACAAAACACAGACAAAATGTCTTGCTGTGATGTCGGCTGCCAGAAGAAGAATGGCAAAAAACATGGCCTTCATTTTTCACAACGTATTCCATCATCAAAGACCCCGTTCAACTCTAAACAGAGACATTTGTGGTTGCAAGCCATCAAAAGAACAGACTGGACGGACAATATATTTGTAGTTCTACATATTAACTCCAATGCAGGTGTAAATCTAATACTAATAACATATAGATTGCACTTGAGTGAGTTTGAGTGAGTAGACTGTAAAAAATATGGACGCATTGGTTTACACACGGCTGTTATGAAGCCGTAGATTTGGTGTTACGGGCGCTGCTATTGCTTGAGATTTTTGTAACCAGCGGCAGAAACGATCCATATTTCATTATTACATATTACATTGAGGGCCAGAAAAACTAAATAACTTTTTAATTAAATTAAACTGTCAAAAGGGACCTCTAAAAATTCATAATATGGAGATGAACTAGCCACTGAGATCCTAACTGAACAAAGAAAAAATGTGTTTTATGAGAATAAAGTCACATTTTTCCCATTGACTTAGAATGGTGGCAGGTCTTTTTGCATCCAACCACCACGAGCCACCTGTAGGCCGTTTGAGGAACTACATCGTAGTCGCTTCTGCCAGGGCTTCACAAACAGGTGGTCATGGCTTCCACTTGGTTGAAACCAACCCACGTTTGGAGCAGGTCTGTGGCAGATTTAACATTTAACACGTTTACATTGGTGCACTCCTGCCGTTCTTGAATTTTGTCAACTTAAGCAAGGCATAAGACAGTCCTGTCCAAGCAATAACACCCAGTCCAGGCATGGAAAGAGAAGTGGTGGGTTTTCGTACAACACAGCCAATTGTTCTCTAGGGTATGGGCCAAACTCAGCAGTAAACAGCGCTATGGCAACCCTGTTGTAACATCACCCTTTTGTTGTTACAGTGAGGATGATAATTATAGGATGTCTGCGTTCAACTCCATGTCTTTTGTGTGTAAGCGTAGTTTCTCCAAGACAATGTGAACTCGACGGGACTACAGCTAGCATTGCTAGCATGTGTAGCTTCATTTGGGGTGTTGGATTTGAAAAATGTATTGAGGTGACTGCTAATCAAAACTCCCCTGAAAGCAGGCCGGCGTTCTTCTTTCCGATTTCTTTACTGGGAGCACTTGGAGCGAGAAGTGATACAGTGCAAACAAGTAAACAGTTATTATTTTCATCAAAGCATGGCATTGTTTTGTAATTGAAAGAGGCTGCGTCGCAGAGAACACAGAGAACAGAAAATAAATTGAACACATTTGATTGTGTGGTTGTGGTTTATGTAAAGCAAATAATACATGTACAGTATGTGTGCTGTGGTGCGTGTGGTTTGTGTGGCACATGCATTAGTGTGCATTGTTCATAACAAGCATGACAGTTTAATGACCGCTCTTGCATTTTGGCTATTTCAGTTGTCTTAAACACAGGGGGATTGGACAAATTACAGCCCTGCAAATATTTGCTTGGTAAAAGCAACCTGGTTACGAAAAGCCATTTCACACATCACCCACATAATTTTTCGAGACTCGAGTGCTAGAGAGACATTACTTAACAAGAGGCTTTGGGACATTTTCTACAATCAAAATGTTTAATTGGGTGCTATAGCCACGCCACCGGTTTATTGTAATATGAAAATGAAAAATGCATACATTAAACAACTCGTACACCATGTCTGTACTAATCAAAAAAAAGTTTGTCAGGCGGCTCGGCAGCTCATACCACTAATGTAGACAATATTGCCTTGTCGTGACCCAGGTTCGATTCCAACTTGTAGCCGTATGCTACATATCATTCTTTCAACCCACTTTTCTGTCTCTTCACTCCAAAGCCAACCTATACTATGCTTTATACATTACAAATGATTGAGGAATAATGTCAGCCCGTTCACTCGTGGTTATTTTAACACATTCATGGTTGGGGCACTGCTTTACTGTGCTGCCACTCACTTGTTGTTCCAGTTCTGCACATGATTGAACGATTGATTCTTCTCATCAGAAGAATAAAGGTTATTCTTCACAGTTTATTCAATTCATTGCAAATTCTGGCAAACTTGCATACCTTTAAGAAATCGTCTCTTCATTTTGTCATTGCACCAGATTTGTATTTGGGGAAAGGCTGTGTGATGGTCTTATCCATGACAGAAATGTACTCACACACACACACACTCATAAATACATACACTTATGACCAATAACCTCCTAATACAATGCCCCAGGCTGCCACTCTTACCTTTGTGGCTCACGATGGCACAGACCGCTCCTCCAAGCCAATGACAGTCATTAGATTACAGCTCTGAACCTCACAACATGAGCTGGGATTGTAATGGAGCTCTCTGGTGTATCCCAGAGATGCTGTAATGCCATCAAAATGGTATAAACCTTATTTATTTCTTTTCATAATAGTCAGAGAGTGCATCCACATGGGGGATCATTATGGGCACAATAGTTGGACGCAGGTCCACCATTAGAGCCCTGACATAAAAATCATTTTACCAGTCTACTACTACTTATTCATGTGGAGCGGGAGTCTCTAAACTTTGGACTGTAAGCCTTCCTGCTCCCCTTGTGCCCACTCGCTCCTGTATTTAACAGTGACTGATGCTATACATCATTGTGGATTAGGAGCCAGTCCTAGCGACGAGGGAGAGCAGCATTCTTTTAGTTTTCTGTCTGTCCGTCTGTGTGTGCTCCAAGCACAACACACACACACGCACACACATACACTTACACAGATGGCAACGTGCGCTGAGCGGGGGATCATAATAAAGCAACCATGTGATCCTCTGTGGGAAAAGTGGAGGGAAAGCGAAAGATGAAAAAAAAAAGGTCACGGCGGACCGGGCCTCGGGGGGCATTTCAGAATTAGATGCACCGCTTCTTCAGGACGACACCGCTGAGATGCATGTGAGACCACAGGCCTGGAGAGGGTTGCTCTCCTGAAAACCTTGAGGCCTCCTCACATAAAGGCCACAACGGCCCCAAATTAATAATAAAAGCCTGGCATCTGTCGCATGGAAGGGGGAATGCGGCGGCCATGTTTATGTTGTAGTGTCAGCCTAGGCTACTAGTAGTCTTATCACACTTTGTTTGTTTGTGTGCGTGTGTGTGTGTGTGTGTGCATATGTGTGTGTGTGTGTGTGTGTGTGTTATTCCTTTGACAGATCTAGGCCTCCAGTTCTGTTGTGATCTATTGTCTTCACCCCTCCACTCCCCCCTCCCACTGCTCTTGGCCTCTCAGCAGCTGAATGTATTTACTGCTTATTTTGGCTTTCATACAAAACAACAAATAAGGCAGAAAAGTGGTAATTTAAATTACAGGCTCCCCTTCGAAATTGATCTTGTGCTGTACTGCGCCTTGTCATGGCAAGTTGCATTTGCATTTGTTTTTACGTCTCAGCGCGGTCTTAGACGTGAACAATAGATGGCTTAGTAGCCTGCAACTGTGTTGCATGCCTGCTCCATGGCAGCACAAGTGTGTGTATGTGTACATGCATATTTGTGTGTGTGTGTGTGTGCACATATAAGGAAGTGTGTGCAACCATGTGACCCATATATAAAGCCTTAAGTGCAAATCTATGTCCGTGCATGATAAGGCGTGGCTGCTTTTTTTCTGAGTTGCATTTGTACATGTTCCACGTCCTTGAGTTGCATGCTCATCGCGCCAAGCCCCTCGCGCTCAACACAAACAACCACTTCACCGTGTCGGATGGAAACCGTGGCGTTTCATAGAGCAGCAGGAAGATACAACCTAGACAAAAGCTGTGTTGTGCGGGGAAACATGGGGTGTTTGTGTTTGTTAGTATGTGTGGGTGGTGGTGGTGGTGGTGGTGATGGTGGTGGGGCATGCCGGTCATAGATTTGCCATGATGTGACAGAGCGTTAACGCTTTAACCGAAGAAGCAGAAGAAGAGCAGGAAGAAACAGGGAGGAAGGGGTGTTGGGAGTGCCACTCTAACAAGCCTCTGGGGACCCGATGATGCCTAGTTCTCTGAAGAGGAAACTGCCTGGCGGACGTGGAAAACATCTTTAGGAACCCAGTGGATGAAAGCGGCTCTGCTCTGTACACTCGCTGCTCTGTCCTCCAAAGCACACTGGAAGGATCTTTGAGGTGAGGCGCAACCACCAAACGAAGAAAAACAAACCAAACAAACATGGCAGATGAAAAGGGACCGTAGACAGAAGCAATTGTACAACTCTAGTTGATGACCCCCTTGGGAAACTCACTCAATTATTTAACCCGAAGAAGAACAACACTTTGCTATCTGAAGCAGCAGCTTTTTTATGTTGTTTTTTATTTTTTATTTTATAGACTATGTTGTCAACTGGCCGCTAAACGACGTGACTGAAGAGAATCCATCTGGCAGACTGAACAAAATGAAAAGTCTATTCAGAGTCTGCTGAATGGAGTCCGAAAAAAATACTATCCTATTGATTTTTCCAGCTGGCTCAGAATTACATTATGCATTCAATAACGTCAGCGCTGCTGTCAGATTTGTGTGAAATGTTTTGCTAATTAAACTTTTTTATCACAACCCCCATGAGATAAATGCTCAGAGTGTTCTGAATGTTGCCAACAAGTGCTACGGTATTGCACAAAATGCACATTGTATCACTACACATCCCACACTTCTTACGAAATCACGCTAAATCACACTAAATCTCACTAAATGTGAGATGTGAGCATTTGGCTGCTTTGTGAAAGACATTTTCACGTGTGTAACGTCTAGCGCAGTCCATTTTAGGCAACCTTATCTAACACCGAGGTGCCATTACAAGCCAGATTTGTACCCCTTCCCTCCTAAGCACCTGGCGCTTACTGATACAGAATCAGGACGTTAACACATTAAGCTTCCTCATCCTCTGCCGAACGGGTTTCTTGGAGCAATTTGGAGGGAACAAAATTATAATAAAACTATATTTATAATAAAATTGTGTGGAAATAGTCAGAACAGGTAAAAACTTAAGTGTGTAAACAGATTTAAAGAAATGTTCAATGTACTTAATTCTATTGCTGTGAATTGACACTGTTTTGACAAAACAATTTGCTCTGTCAATCTGCTCTGTGAAATTGAAAAACTCAGTAAACAGATATGAAAAAAACAGATTTGCAGAAATCTGAATAAATATATATTTTATATATATAATATTATTAATCTCATGTAGGAGAACAGACAAGTGTAAAACAGTACATCAGTATATCGGTTGCTTTGTCATACACATGTGAGGGCACATAGAAACATTATTACTGTAAATAATAAATTACTTTTTATATTTCATAAAGAGACAGATTCTTACTATATCATTGGCCACTGTTGGGAAGTCACCTGCAGGGTCACACAGTAGTTGAGATGTTGCGTAGGCGATGTCACTACAAAATATCATATAATACTAGTACCGTAAGCGAGATAAGTTCAACAAGCCAGCATGTGGGTCGAGCAGCAGAGAGTGATGAAACCTTTTCTGTCATCTAATTATTATTATTTTTTTCTCTCTCTCTCTCTCTGCCTCTGCCTCTCTCTCTCTCTCTCTAGGTGGGGAGACACCGAGTGGCAGCCATGTGAGAGAGGAGCGGCGGGCGAGCAGACCAATGGCCACGTCCGACTAACAGCAGAGCGGCGTTCCCCTTCCCCTCCTGCCCTCGTCCTCCCTCCCTCCTCCTCCCCCCTCTCCCTCCCTCCCTCCTTCCCCTGAATGAGGTTGAGAAAATGACTATCACCAGCAGACAGTCCTTCAATGTCCTGACGGTGGTCTTCCTCCTGCTGTCCAGCGCAGGTCTGTCTGCTGTCGTCTGCTAAATGTGTCACATGGGTATATCCACCCGTCTGTCTTTCGAAGTACACTTGTTTGCTATCATAAATGTGTTTACTGTGTTTCTGTTGCTCTCGTCTTGTGTTTTCGCTCTTTATCTCTTTTATTTCTTGTTTTTGTTTTGCAGAATTTTAAAATTAGAAATTATATTTATGTCCTTATGCAACATCCTGGTTAAATAAAGTTTAATCAAGTTTAACCAAATCAATATAAAATAGTACTGAGAGAACACCAGTGGAATCACCATCTGACTTTAATTCACGCCATATTGGGGAATCCTTCTGCAAGCTTACTTGTTTTCAGGGTGGATTGTAAACATTTGGCTAATCTGACGTTGACAACCGTAGCCTAACGTCGATGCTGTCCGTGTAATGAACAGGACGGCTATGTTTACAGCCTCGCCTTCACCGAGAACAGCTGTTTGTTTTTTTAAAGCCTGACATTTTATCCTTGCCTTGTTCCCTTTTGTCGGTGGGAGACTCCTCTAAGTCTTATATGATCAAACGCCTTCCACTGCAGATGGTCAGGTGCCTCGCTTTCGACATGCTCCGCACTTTTTTATGTTTCCAGCGTTTGCATGGTTAATAATACGGAAAGCTAATTTCAGATGCATCAAAATATCTCTTAAATGGAAAGTTATTATGAATGAAAGATTCGATTATAATGGCTAACAAGGGAGTACCAAAAATGATTGAAATATGCATCTTCCTCTAAGTCTACACACTCAACACTGACACAGTCAACATGTTCTCGCTCTCTCTCTCTCTCTCTCTCTCTCTCTCTCTCTCTCGCTCTCTCTCTCGTTTCTCTCTCTCGCTCTCTCTCTCTCTCTCTTACCATCCACTTATTTGTTATTCACTTGCATGCTTCATCCTCGCGTCTTCCTCCTCTATTTCTGACTTCCTGTTCTGCAGGGAAACTGCTGTCAATTAGATCCGTCTCAGGAAAGGGAAGCCGGTGTGTTATACGTGTCGCAGGAACAACCTCATTATCACAGAGCTGAACTCTGTCTGTTTAAAAAGCCAATCTGCTTCGGTCTGACATTTTCGAGGAAATAATACAACAACCCTCACCTCAGGTTGCTGGCATGAAACGCTCAGTGGTGAAATCTGCTGTTCTGAAGTGAGCTTTTCGAAAGCTGTGCTACAAAGTACTACTCTAATGAGCGCAATCAACAAATCTTTACCTAGTCTTAAATTACAGAACAGCAGGACTGTGTGTGTGTGTGTTTGTGTGCGTGCATGCATAAGTAATTGTGTGTCTTTGTGTGTGTGTGTGTGTGCCTGTGATTAAGTGTGCCTTTGTGTGTGTGTGTGCCTGTGTGTGCGATGTGTGTGGTGTCTGATTGAGTGTGCGTGTGTGTGTGTATATGTGTGTGTGTGTGTGTGTGTGTGTGTGCGTGCATGTGTCTGTGATTAAATCTGTGTGTGTGTGAGTGTGTGTGTGTGTGTGTGTGTGTATTAAGACAGGTTGATGCAACAGGGTCAGAGTCTTGTTTTCCATGGAGCTGCTAGCAGGTTCTAGCAAGCAGGAGCAGTGAGTTGTCAGGCATAGCGAAATAGTCCTTCCATGCTTTATTAATGGGAATGCCAGGTGAAGAGACGTCAAACATCTCCCTCCTGATTGGCTTTGAAGGTGTCAGTCAGGTGATTTTGAGTCAGTTCGTTGTGGCATATGTATAAGCCCCTCCTCCCCCGCCATTAATACTGTAGATTCATGCTCTCTCTCTCTCTCTCTCTCTCTCTCTCTCTCTCTCTCTCTCTCTCTCTCTCTCTCTCTCTCTCTCTCTCCGTCTCTGGTCCGCATCTCTGACAGATGTGTAATTGGTGATTATCTGCTGGAGCCTCAGCTGACACAGCAGGTTTCTGTGAATTGAATCCCAGGGTTAAAGGAAAGCTTTTATTTGTGGTTGCCAACAATCTCCATCCTTGTCTGGAGGTTTGTGGTGGACATTTGCGGACGCCGGCTAGGCTTGTCATTAAAGTGCACATTCTATGAGCTGATGCACCAGGTCTGGCATCCAGGCTTGACCTTTGAATGTGAGTCAATGTGCGTGTTCGGGTTTGTGCTACACTATACTAAATATTTAAAATACTTAAATTATAAAGAAATACAAGTAAAATGGCGCCGGGTGCTGTTTTTCTTAAAACATCTCTATGTAGGAGATTGACAGACCTTCCCTTGCAACACACAATTCAGATGTGATGGAGGTGGCAGTGAGTGGAGGTTGTTAGTTAGTGTAACATGCAAAATTCATGACATTCTGGCGCTGGACACAGAACGTCACAGATCAAATAAATATTGAATACGAATACCAACTTTACCCTGTTGCGGAGGCGAGTGCTCTTCTCATGCATTACTCATGCAATTTATTTTATTTTCATTTCTCACTGCAGGAGCCGATGCATATACCATGCATACTTATCATGCATACCGGGAGACGGGTGTGTGAGTTGTAGTTGGAGTAGATGGTGTAGGAGTTTTAATTACATACCCGTCATCTGTCCACACTGCCCAGCTTGCTGTCCAGATTGAGTCACGGCATGATACGGAGATAAAGGTTGAATTTAAGCAAAAAGTGGAAGTGGAACCGCGGCCTTAATTCATAGTTACACCAAGATTCATTGTCAAGAGCCTTTCAATGTCGTTCCAAATTGTTTTTTAAAGATATTATAAAGGCACATTTACTTAGCCTGATAGGTCAGGTAGATTTAAAAGTCTTTGTGTCCAATCACTGGAGAGTATATGAATGATTCACATCTTTATGTAGAATAATCTACATCTTTCCCTTGCTTATGGCCTTTGACCTATCCCACTGCTTTTAGCATTGTGTCTGCCTACACTTTAACTTGAACTGTTCAAATCAATTAGTATCTGTATGTGTATTGCTTGTGTGTGTGGTTGCATTGAAACAATGCATACATCCGTACGACACTTTATTTAAAATCTGGTTTGCTTTTGCCTTTAATGGTGGTTGTAAATAAAAATAGACTCGTAAACACTCCTACTCGTACTTTTTCTTTTTGTACTTAATATACTCTTTACACAGATGTTTCTTAATGTCTCCCTCTCTCCACCCCCTCACTCTCGCCACAGCCCTCTCGGCTCACTACCGCGTGTGTGAACCCTACTCCGACCACAAGGGGCGTTACCACTTTGGCTTCCACTGTCCGCGCCTCTCCGACAACAAGACTTACATGTTCTGCTGCCACCACAACAACACGGCCTTCAAGTACTGCTGCAACGAGACCGAGTTCCAGACCGTGATGCAGGTCAACCTCACCTCCACCACCGATGGCTATGCGCACAAGTAAGCCACACTCATCATCATCGTAATCACAATGACATGGAACGATAATAATGTGATGACTATCCCTGAGGTACGATCAATTGATCAGGGAGTCAGAAAATGTCGACTGTTAATAAAGTCGGCTGTTCAAAAGTCAAACTCAAGTTTAATGTAGAAGGTTACATTTTATTTCTATCTTATTCTCTGTATTATGTTTGTATAAAGTTGTCCTTGCTTTCATTGACAATGTCCCATTGTGCCCCAATCCAATCCAAATATGAATTATGGATTCCTTAGAAAATGTCGCAAAGCGCATATTTCCCCCCTCCAGCGACTTTTATAGGGCAACATGAAGAGAGGAGGATACACACAGGCTGACAGACCCCAGGCTCCACTCACAATTAACAGGGTTTGATTCCCGTTTAACACAGGGGCGCTGGAGTCAATTCAGAAATGCAGTCAAATTACACAAATATTCACCTCCACTGACGATGAGCTCTCCATATTTTCTCAACAAGTGAATAGTAATAGTCGTCTTTTGTCGTCTGAATTACCGTATGCATTTATATTCATCAGGCCACTGATCAAGGGAGGGGATTCGAGAGACAGAATACGAGAATATGAACAACAATTAACAGAATAAGCAGTTTATTTTCAAAACATTTAATTTGGAGAAAGGGGTAGGCTACGTAAAGAGTTGCCTATAACTGTAGACAGTAAGGCTATAGTTTCGCAAATACCGGTACCTAAAGTATAATGCCCGTCCCTCCGTGTCTGCATCTGATCGGCATACATTGTGTTCAATGCTAAGCTAACATGTAAAGAAAGTTGGTAGGTGGTGCAGGCATGATATTTGACCCTAAGTCTTGTGTGGACGGGAATGAGGTCGGGTCTTTTAATGTATGTATTGCAATAAAGAGGGCATTCGCTGCGATACAGTTATTTGTGACTTAAAAACGTGGGAGAAGGAGGGGAAGTTCTGGCTTCCCTAGTTTAACAGGAGGACTTTCACATTGACATGCAGCCGGGGTTGGATTCAAAACACTGCAAAGTAGAAACACTTCCCCTCAAGCATATTCTCTCTGCTGTGAACGGATGAGATGGGGGGGACGTGCTTTTACACTCTCACACTCTCACAGTGCGGCTACAGAGCAACCATGCCCAGACTGAAACCACAGCACATGACTTGCTTCTAATCTAAACAACACTAGCGCATTCCCATACCTACGATAACAACGAAGGATGAGCCTATGACGCGGCAGGGCCTACGCTGCATCAAATCAGATGGCATCATGGGACAGACCAGCCTTAACACGATTTACGCGCTGTGCATTAAACAAAACCAAACAGAGATAGACAGGGATAGGAGCGAGGCTGCTCTGGTGGTGGTGGTGGTGGTGGTTGGAGCTCTCTGGGTGGCTGTGCAGGAGGGGACTGACTCCTCTAATGCCAGGTCATCAGGTATCATTTCAGTCAGAGTATGACCTGTCAGCACGGCCAATTTCAGTGCTGCTCACTAGACAGTTGGAGATGTGCTGGTGTGCTTGATAGTAACCGCTGGCCCAGCCTCAAGTTAAACTATCTCTTACACTACCCCCCCCCCCCGCCCCAACCTCCGCTCGCTCACTTCCTCGCGCTTTATCCGCTGTATCCCTGTTGTCTTGTTAAAGTGTCAACCCCGCGACCGATAAAAGCATTAACGCATCCGATCTCCATTCAAATAGAGGGCTGTTGTTTTTCCTCTGGAGTAAAGGAGCACCATGAAAGGCAAGGTAATTCCGGGGCTGATGTGTCACACCAGCTCTGGTTTTCCTCCCTGGAAGTCGCCACGTTCACCGTTAAGTAACGTTTGTTTAAGCCGGGGTGAGTGGTGAGGATAAATCACCGTCCTGCCGTACAGGGCTGTTGGCTGAAAAGAGCACTGCACATATAAGCCCTGTGCGAATGAGACAGGCTTCCCCCACATGTGCAGACACAGGGACCACTGTCGGTCATGTTAGGAAAAAATTGGAAGCAAAGCAAATTGGATTTTTGAGTCCTTTTATGTGTCCGAGCAACGGCAATGTTTGACATGTGAGGTATTTTATCACACACGTATTATATCAACATTTGTTCCAATTGAAATATTTAACTAAAGCAAAGATTAATTGGCTATGTCAGTTTTCTTTCTATACATTGTGATAGCAGCTGTCAAAACCCCAGAAGACGGATGTCCCACGTGACTAAATCATTTTGAAGATCAAATCTAAAGTCATCTGTCTCATTGGAGCAAAGTAATATGTTCCCTTATAGATCCTAATAGCACCAAAGCGCCGTGGGCCCTCCAAGAACTTTACTATCTCTGGCTCCACCAACGCTGCTCCCTGAAGTCTAGTAATAGGAACCTGTTTTGCGTGAATTTACCTTGTTTCAATTTATGAGCACAGGCAAACTCGGGGCGATGTTTAATGTGTGCCACATAAATCCTTGTGGAGCAGGTAATGAATGGAGGAAATTAGTTGGAGGTGGTGGGGAGGTAGGAGAGAAGATTTAGGAGACGCTATCAATAAAAAAATGGCCAAGCGAGACGGATTAACCCTTGCATTAATGAAAGTCAATGTTTTTTTTCAACTGTTTTCTAAAAGGTAAGCAAATGGAGTGAGACCCCCGAGGACCCTCTGTCTTCTAGATTGGCGCCGGCGGGTCTAATCACGTGTTTTTCTCCCACCGGTTCCCCCCTTCCCTCTCACATCCTCCTGCAGTAACTACACAGCCCTGGTGGGCGTGTGGATCTACGGCTTCTTTGTCATGGTGCTGCTGGCCCTGGACTTCTTGTACTACTCGGCCATCAACTACGAGCTGTGCCGGGTCTACCTGGAGAAGTGGGGCCTGGGGGGCCGCTGGCTGAAGAAGGCCCGGAGCCAGTGGCACCGGTCCATGCCGGTGGAGAGCGAGGCCCAGGCCCAGCCCATGATGCCGGGCCACTACCAGCCCAGACACAGCCTGCGAGGGGAGAGCCGCAGCCCCACACTGCTGCCCTACAACACCTCCACCGCCTGGTGAGTTATCGCTCTCTCTCTCTCTCTCTGAGTCACGGCAACACCGGTGTTTATCCTGCTCTCCAGCTCACACCGTAATCCAATCGACTGCTGTCAGGTTTGACAAAAATGGTCACCCCTTATCTGCCCCATTATGACGCAGAGTCGCTGAATTGTTCGAATAGGAAAAGAAATGGGCGCCTTAAAGCTGTGCGGCAGCAATTTCCATAATTTTGGTGGTCGGTGTCAGTGAAGGGCAGAGTGGGAGACTGACGAGGGACCGGGATTACTTTGTAGAGAGCTGAATCTCACTTAAAGGAACCTCATTCGAGATGCACTTTGACGTCTAGGGCACTTTTTTCTTTATTATGAAACTCGATTTCTCTTTAAGGTTGCCATTCATTACGTGTCTTGCTCTGTACTGTCTCAGTGATGGGATGACGGCGGGGAAGTGGAGAATGATGAATAGCTAGGCCAGTAATACCGGACGGTAATAAGGTAGTGTTCAATATGTTGCATCCATATTTAAACTGACATTAACGATTCTCATCTCCTTCCGTTTTACACTTTGTCTAGGCACACGATTACATCTCACATACACATCATCTCAATGCTGCCATAACCACAAGACAGCCAGAGGCTCATCTGCACTATTATGTTATTATTAATATTATGTTTTGGAAATTGTTGTTGTTTTCTTGTGTGTGGTACTGATAGAATTAAGTTGTAGTAAGTCGAGAATTGAAAGTTGAAAGGAATGCAGCACATCTGGCGTGTGCCTCGAGCGTGTCTTACTTTTGTGGATTCTCATCAACACGCAAACACTGAACATTACAAAGGCACATGTGATAGCACAGGCACACATGCTTGGACATCCAAAGCCACTTACAGTGATTTCACATAGGTGTCAATCAGGAAAAGGTAGGTTGTAGCCATCTTGCTCTAGAAACCTCCAGGTAGGCTGTGGACATCGGGGAATCGAACACTCAACAACAACCCTAACCCCTTCTGCACTGCGGTGCCTTCCATTACCTTGCATGCACACACGCATGCCCAGACACACATATGTGATCAATTCTCTTTTTATATCCACACCACAACAAAACACTCGGCCAAAGAACAGAGTTCAACGCGCCGCATTTTTGGACAATGATGGGTTTGATATGAATATTATACAATAAATGAGAGCTGTTATGAGGTCATCTCCCCTCCCGGGATCACGTGATCTCTTTGTCACTCAACCGAAAATAGCCTGGCTAAACCTGCTGGATGGGGCGCTGCTTAAGAGATCGTTATTTTTACATCCTCCCAGGGGCAACTCATTACAGACCTGTCACCAGAAATGAAGCACAGTCCGAGCACCAGCCAGGAGGCCCTTAATTGAACTGATATGTGGTTGTCTTATGAATCAATAGTCGAAGACGTGAAACTTTTTTTTTTCCGATTCACGTATTTCTATTTTAGTTAATGAAAAACAAAAAAAAACGTGGCTGCCTGTCGGTTTTAGAGGTCATCGGTTGTTTTTTTGTTGCTATCTGTTGGATTTCCTTTCAGTGGTCACGATTCAGAATAAAGCACCACTCAAGGTAAAAAGTGTCGAACTGATATAGTTACTTAAAGCAGACAAGGCCGGCCAAGTAAACATCGACGCCGCCTCCGATAACAAACACCTTGCGATGTGGAAAACATTATTCACTCTTTCTGCATCCCCCCATTATTCACAGCACATCCCAAACCAACACCGGCGCAACGATCCAGATAAAAACCCCATCCAGGTCCCGTTCCATCAATTCATCACTCAGCGCCCCCCCCCCGCCCTCACCCCTCCCCACGGGTTCAACTCCCTTCCTCCCCCCTCTGCCATCAGAAGAGGACTCTTCTCAGCTATAACAATTTAATGAGGGCTGGGACTGATATGACAAATGGGCTTTGCGAGCATAGCCAAAGCCTCGATGCTGATGGCGAGGCAAGGATGCTGGAGGGAGAGAGGGGGAGAGAGAGAGAGGGGGGGGGGAGGAGGGGCTGATCCCTGGGCTGTTCTGCTAGTGAAGAGGTACTTTGCTAAAAGCGGACGCGTCCACCGAGGCTCCTTATTAGACAGGAAGTCGGCTCCCGTTGAAAGGACTCATCTATCTTGGAGCGCGGCGGCTGCACTAACCCTAACCCTGTATCCTCAGTGGGAAACGCGAAATTAAAACATTTTAAATGTCTTAATTTTAGGCTCACAGGTTTGTGGAGAGCATGCTCTCGTTTAAACAAACATCTTTCTATTTACTATTTAGCCTGAGATGCTTTTATCTCACGAGACAGGGGCGCTGAGGATATTTAAATTACAGATGCGTGAGGGGAAATCCAGTGACACGCATCAGGGAAACTCTCGAATGAATAAGCATCTCAAAGTAAATTCAAAGCTTCAGAATATCACACAATAAGACGTGGTTGGATGTGGATGGTGTGCAGCGCTATGGCCAAAACAAAATACACATTGTACTAAAGTAATCCCAGTCCATGATAGTTAGACAAGCTATGACCCGGTTAAACGTCTGTTGAGCAAATGTAAACAAACAGCAACAGCCAAAAGTCCCACAGAGACAGCTAAACAGAAAAACAGAAACCAAGAAACCTTGCGCTCCTGCGGCAAATTAATGGATATATGGATGGATGGATGAATGGATGGATAATACCAGTAGCACCCCTACAGCGAAGACATCTCACAGCATGGATTTCTATTTTATTGTAGTTATTTTCCAAGTGCAATGTTGGCCACGTGGGAACACTGTGTACCATTATTCTGTGTGAGATGGCTGTGTATGTATGTGTGTGTGTGTGTGTGTGCAAGCGTGTGTTCAGATGTACAGAACCGCCGGGTTAAGCGTGGGCGACCTGGGAGTCCATTATTATTTTCTCTATGGATACCTCTTTATTAAAATGTCTGCTGCTCAGGTTTCCTGTTTATCTGAAGGAAATAAAATAAAATAAAACATTAATAAGGTCAGCTCTTTCCAAACAGTGTATGATCCATGTAGTTTGTCTCCGCCGAGGTTGATATTGTTACTTAACTGGATTGAAAAGGTTTTTCTGCTTTCCCCTCCCCCCATACAGTTGGGGGGGAGTACCATGGCAGGACTAACATAACATTTCATAATTAGTGATTCATAACATGGACACCAGTATAATCGAAAAACTGTCAGAAGCCACGCCTTGATAACCAAGCAGAATTGTGCACAACGCTGCATACAACTGTCAGAGGGAAGAAGGAGAGGTTTTGAAAGGTTAACCGGCGCCTTTGTGACAACCGCAACACGAAAGAGAAGTCATGACATTTAAACATGAAAAAGGCTAAGGTCATGTATTTTGGTTAGCTTCAAAGAACGAACTCAATGCCAAATCGGCCTATTAGCGAATGTGGGCTCAGACTATTGATAAAGTGCCTTAATACAACAATTAGTTCCAACCGAGTCATTTGATTGGACGAGAGGCATTTCATGAGTGCTGATGTTCAGTATAACAGCACTGGGGCTTTTAACTATACATGTATCCCTCCGCTTTACAGGCGCTATAATAATAACCCTTAATTACATCGACGATCGTTGATCAAGCTGGTAACACACTGGAATCACACATGCCACCAAAGCGACTGTCAATGGACTCTTATTTCACTGGTTGCACATGAAATGGAAACATACAGATAAATGTCCATGATACAAAGCAGCTGGCCTGCGGTAATGTGTAGATTTACACAAAGTAGCACGCTAGTGGGCAGGACAATGCTTATGTGTTGCTTGGCAACAGTCCAGTCCCAGTCTAGTTGTGGAGCCACTAGTGTTGGCGGAGCCAAATAAATATTTAAATAAATCAGAATCTGTTGCTGATTAATGTTTATTAATGTTTGCTGATTAATGTTAATTAATACATGGCACTGCTGTAAAAAAGCAGTATCACACAAGAGGGAGTACTGTTATACTGAATATCAGCATGGCGGTGATTGGGTTGTAGGTACGAGACCGCGGGCCCATTGCCCAAGATAACTACAGCCGTGCTGATATTCAGTACAACAGCTTATTCGTCTTAAGCGCAGCACAGCTTGTCGCGCTGTAGTTCGCTGCCAACTTCCTCCCGCCCCAGAGTTGATGAGTTGCCAGGCCAGCAGAGCTGAGGCACGGGGGCACGTCAGCCAATGTTGCTTCCACTTTCTGCTCGGTCGCTGACTCACCAACCGGCCCGTTAGCAGTGGACCCTCGCGTGACTCGATCGATGTTGTCACTGGTCCGCTAGTCCACAGTAAAGAGGGCCCATCACTCTATTAGTTCCTGTCTTGTTTCATTTCCTCGGTCACGGCCCGTCGTCTTGAGCCGGGAACAGGAACACACTGGAAGACTTTTACAATCCTAACCGACTGCAACAAAAAGACTGTAACGGCGTGTCACGGGTCACAGTGGTGGACAAGCACGCTGGGTTACGACTATTCACAATAACTTGTTGAGAAAGTTAATGAATGTCTAAGGTACAAACATAGTTCAACGAAAAAAAAGTTGGTTATCTTACAAATACAATTCGTTTTTGCATTTGCGCACCATTTCCCCCCCCCCTGTTTAACGCAATGCTGTTATTTGTTGACGTGTTACGTAATATAGTCCCTGAACCTTCACGCAGACTAGTGCAGACTATGAAATCGGGGTTCAAACCAGGCTATAAATCTTCTGGTGTGTTCCCGGCTTAAAGGGATACATACTCTGATGATCTCTGCAGCCGGGGTAAGGGCACGCTCTATTCTGCTGAATTGGACGAAATTAAACCTCTTTGCGTGTCTTTTGTCACCGCGTGGGAACCAAGGACAGTCTTTAGAGAGTCTTTATTCCACATTATTGCATTCGAAGCTCCTGCTTCTAGCTGAACTGGCAAAGGAGAATAAAGCTGTAAACTTGATGATCTGCAAAGCCTGGAAGTCCATCTGAACAGCATAGAGAGCACTAGCCAATTAGGGCAATATTTTGCTCTAATTGGCTAAAAAGTCTGTTGAGCAAGTTAATGAATGTCTCGAGTACAAACATAGTTCAATGAAGAAACAAGTTGGTTATCTTACAAATACAATTTGTTTTTGCTTTTGCGCGGCAACGCAATACAGGTATTTGTTGCCATGTGGCGTAATTCGAAGCATTCGAAGAAACACTATGGTACTTTGTGTAGTGGTCTGTTTCTATACGGTACACAGCATTTGAATTGAAATAATTTCCACAGTTGACCTTCCCTACAAGTGTAGGCTACCCATCGAGTCAAACCAGAGTGTATACTGTCTGTTAGGTAATCACTGCACCACTGAAATGAAACAGCTCAGGCTGAACAAAGACATTCAGTCTATAAGGTATTATCATTACTACCGCTGTTATGCTTTGTGTATCGGCATACAATATGCAGGCACACAGTATGCTATGCTATTTGCTAAATAATGTTAGCAGGGCCCTCTAAATCTTATAACTTATCTCTCTCGCTCTAAATCTCGACTGTTTGAACTGCATTTTAGGCAATGAACAAATGGTCTCTACTAAAAAGCGCTTATTCTCAGCCAAATTAAAGAGCCATATAAATGAGGAGTTTCCTAACAAAAATAAACTGCTCACAATCATTAATCATTAATGACTCCAGAAAACATCTCTTAATTTTAAATATTCATGTGAGCCGCTCTCTCTCTCTCTCTCTCTCTCTCTCTTTTTGTTTTCATCCTCCCTCATTTGGATGGATGGGTAACGTCTACGTTTGCTCCCATGCACAAGGACGTCAGCACTGTGAACCGCTAAAGCCTGACAGAGGACACAGAGGGGGATTCGGTCTCTATTCCAGTCACATTCCCAGGGGACCAGACTATCCCATTGTTGGCCGATAGGATCAAGGAGCTTTACACAAGCAGCGGCAGCCACAACTTAATGGAAACTGTTGACCACCGAGCTCTTTGCTCCGAGCTTAAAGGAGGGCCGGGAGTGTGGCTGATATTTGCAGAGGATAAATCCCGTGGAATAACCTTTATTTGTCCGATGGTTAAGCTCCCCCAAAATGGATAATGGCTAATGGTTAACAATGTCAACACTGCTGCATTTTGCTGTGATTGACGCGCGGGGTTGAGAATGACAAACGATCACATCCGAAAAGTCTTCTGATTGCCTGACACCAAATGTGATGTATATATTCGACATTTATATATTTGACATTTATAATACACACGTATACTTTCGTCTAAATTATATAGAACCAATGTAGCCATTTACTGTGTCGCTGATGAGCCTTTATACATATTCAAATGTGTTATTTAACAGCTAATGTGAGCCATAGCCACAGCCATTGACCCGACCCACAAGTCTGTCGGGTTAAAGTGTAAAGTTCAAGCGTGGCGCTGACCTCAAATTGTCTTTTTTCCAACCCTCAGATCGACACAGAGGAGCGCTCCCGGTCCCCACAGACACCTACATGTGACACCCTGGCTGGGTGGGGGGGGGGGGGGGCAGGGGACAAATACTGGAGGAGCTAACAGAGACTAACCCACCCACCCCCCCCCGCCCCGCCCCGATCCCAACCCCCTCACCCGACTCCCAGCTTGGCATCTCTCACAAGCACAACAACCGGCCCATGGACCTATTGAAGGAGGACAGCCAGCAGGGCCCATCATGCTAAGTCTGCACAGCAACAAAAGGCTGCAGAAGAAGCGGAGAAGAAGGGAGGATCTGCCTGCTGCTGCTGCCAGGCCACCACCACTGCAGTAAAATGAAAAAAAGAAATGAAGGAGCCCCAGACACATTCAGCTGCTCGTAGCCATTTAGCTGATCCCCCTACCCATGAAATTAAACGACACAACACTGCTTTGTGTGTCCCACATTATGCCCAGCGGCGCTGAACTGGATAAACTGTAGTGGCGACGGTTGGCTCGCCAGCTTTTAACAAAAAAAAACAAAAAAAAACGTATATATATATATATCTTTCTTGGATATATGGTGTCTCTTTACACTACTGTGTCAGTTTGTGTTGAGTAGCAATTAGACACAGTTGTGTGTTTTCTCGTGGGTGGTTTATTTATGTAAGAGTGGTTAGCGCTCTAAACTGATTTTAGCCCAGGTTGATGCAGAGCATCTCACTTAGTTTTCTAACTTGTTTCTAACAACAACAACAACAACAAAAAACAGCGACAACAGAGAGAAACAGATTTATCTATATTGTAATCCAGTGGACGGGGACAAACGCCATACAGTGGAGTTGCTGTATCAGGATGTTTTACACAAGATGAAACCCTCAGTAGCACAGTGAAGTTGCAATAAGGGCTGGTAAAGACCATAGATACGTTTCCTCCTCCACAATTACACAAATGATCAGGGACACCACCTTAACCAAGCGCTCATGCTAACGTTCAGCTAATTTGGGCTACAAGCGGCTCCGCTAGTCCGTTATTTATTTAATATAGAGAAAGTGTTTTAAATCAGTGGTAATTGTGGTGATACAATACTCTATTGGCCCTCCTCCCATTAGCAATACAACACACATGACTATTGATTTGGATCATTCATAACGAAAAACACCACATTTCCCACAATAATGACAAGACAATTGTAAGACACTGGCCATAATAGGCAAATAAACCCATGAAAAAAAACAACCTCCAACATCAGCAATAATGTACAGTTGTGTATTCAGACAAAAAACAGAGTGAGCGCAAAGAAAAGAAAGATTGGCAGACCAAATAAGCACACAACACTTACACACACAGAGCGTAAAGCCTCGGGTTTGTTAACATAGGAGCCTTCGCTTGGGTCACAGCCTCATAGTGAGTCAACAGAAACATATTTGCATAATACATTCATATTCAGTGTAAGACGAGCGCAAGGGGGAACGTAAGCGAAAACAATCATGATGTAAGTCAACATGCCACTGCGAGTAATGCCTCAAATTCTCAGCTAATTGCTAAAACCAACACAAAAAAACAATATCTTCTCTCAGTGGTTTATGGATTTGCTGGTGATGGATTTTTGGCCAGTATAGCTGTGGATGTATTGATTGTGGTGATGGGGGCGGTGGGGGTACCAGGTGAGGTATGGAGGTCCCAGTATACAGTAAGACAGGGGGGGGGGGGGGGGGGGGGGGGGGGGGGGGGGGGGGGGCGGTCTCATCCCACCAGGAAAGCCTGCACTCGGACGGCTGCCAAGTTACGAGTACGTGCACAGCAGTCGTAGTCGTGGCACGTCCGCAAATGGAGGAGTCCCCCGCGCAAAAATAAGAAAAGGGGAAGGAAGGGTAGGGTTGGGGACACACCACACACACACACCATTATTGATTCTGGGACTGAGCGTGCTTTAAAAAATGGACCGGTTTTGGCCAATCTTTCTTTTGTTCTAAAAAGACAAAAAAGGGCCGTCCCACAAAACCGTGGTCAAACAGATCGGCCTCGGTTATCAGCAATAATATTCAAATTTGCAGAGTTGTTGGAGCAAGCCAATTTCAATTTCGCCGGCTAAACTTTAATTGCGTGCTCCCCCCCCAGTAGGCCGTCACATTCTCCATAATGTAATGCAATGTGCCCCAAGTGAAATAATTGGCCAAGAGAGCAGCGGTTCGCTAAATTACGCTCACGCTTTTTCTACCAAACCTCTCTCTCTCTCTCTCTCTCTCTCTCTCTCTCTCCCTCCTCCTCTCTCTCTCTCTCTCCTCCTCTCTCTCTCCCTCCTCCTCTCTCTCTCTCTCTCTCTCTCTCTCTCCCTAGTCCTCTCTCTTCCTCCTCCTCTCTCTCCCTCCACCTCTCTCCCTCCACCTCTCTCTCTCTCGCTCTCTCTCTCTATCTCCCTCCTCCTCTCTCTCTTTCTCTCCCTCCTCTCTCTCTCCCTCCTCTCTCTCTCTCTCTCTCTCTCTCTCTCCTCCTCTCTCTCTCTCTCCTCCTCTCTCTCTCTCTCTCTCCCTAGTCCTCTCTCTTCCTCCTCTCTCTCCCTCTCTCCCTCCACCTCTCTCCCTCCACCTCTCTCTCTCGCTCTCTCTCTCTATCTCCCTCCTCCTCTCTCTCTCTCTTTCTCTCCCTCCTCCTCTCTCTCTCCCTCCTCTCTCTCTCTTTCTCTCCCTCCTCCTCTCTCTCTCCCTCCTCTCTCTCTCTCTCTCTCTCTCTCTCCTCTCTCTCTCTCTCTCTCTCTCTCTCTCTCTCTCTCTCTCTCTCTCTCTATCTATCTCTCTCCCTCTCTTCCCCTCTCTCTCTCTTTCTCTCCCTCCTCTCTCTCTCCCTCCTCTCTCTTTCTCCCTCCTCCTCTCTCTCTCTTTCTCTCCCTCCTCCTCTCTTTCTCCCTCCTCCTCTCTCTCTCTCTCTCTCTCTCTCTCTCTCTCTCTCTCTCTCTCTCCCTCCTCCTCTCTCTCCCTCCTCTCTCTCTCTCTCCCTCGCTGTCCTCCCTTACCCGTAAAATGCACGTCAGTGGGCTAAGGGAAAAGGGGGGATTTTTTTAGCAACAGCTGCCAAACCAAAGGGTATTTAATTGGTTCTTCAAAGCGGCGCGCGGTGGCAGAGATCAGATATGGGAGAGGCCGCGCGGCGTTGCAGGGGGAGAGCTGTGTGCTGGCCGATAATAAGGCGAATGAGAGCCCTCGTTATCACGCTGTGTATCACTGGCTTGTGGAGGCCTTATCTGGCCTCCAATAATCCCAAGGCTACGTCAAACACCTGACGGTACACTCAGTAAGCTAACATTTATACCTACCTATCCCCCCCCCCCCGCCGCCGCCCCACTCCCCCACAAAAATCGGTTGATCCAAGTGATATAAATATATATACACACTCTCGGTTTCGGAAAACATATTAGCATATTAGAGACTTTAACTAGCGATGTTTTACCGTTTAGTTTAATGGCCTAAATGTGATGTGGTAGGTCTTTTGCTGTGGCTCGGGGGGAAGCGGGGGGAGAGAGAGGGGCGGGGGGGAGGGGGGCGGGGTCACACTCACCCATACCACCCCCCCCCCTCCTCCCCATCATCTGTTTAATTCTCTCCAGGTTGTTATGGTAACAGTTGCCTTACAGTTTGACTCCTCACCTGTACGCCGAAGCTTTGTAGTGGTTGATACCTCACGTTGGGTGTGGCAGTGACGATTGTGTGCGCCACGCTCGGTCTATGTGTCTTACCGCTAGATAGGATGTGCAGTTCAGTGCCGTATTCAGTTCAAATTGTTTATTGCACTTTGTTGACTTTGTATCGTTCCGACAGGAAGAAATAAAAAGGAGTTTTATCTTTTCCAGTGTGTTTAAACTAAACTACGGTTTGGGGGTGGTTTTTTCTTTTGTGTTGAATGAAACCTTTGTCACCCCCTTGGGGAATTTGCTTTGCACAAAGGGCATGAAGAATATCCAAAAACATCAGCAACCATACGTTACAGCACATAATGTAACTTAAAAGATACGCATGTAAAAACGCCATAGAAAGTCAAATCATTTGGGAAATCGATCATCAGGACACCAAGTGTGAGTTCAAGAAAGTGCCAAATTCAGACCCTGTGATCAGAGCTCGTTATGAAGCTGAATGCTGTGTGGTACAAAGGATTCCTCTTTTAGTCCGCATCCTGGGCATGCTATACCTACGCCATGAAGGTATGGCATTTATTGAAGCAGTTTTTAAAGCCACATCTCTAGACATCGGTTTGTTTTGTGTGTTTTTTTTTATTTTCTTACGATCTATCAATAAAACGTCAAATGTGTAGAGTGACACTGATCAGTCCTATGCAGTGGTGGCCTCCACCTGACTGATCATTAAGACACAGAAGATGACAGCTCCACACACGGTCCCAGACAGGACCAGGCGCAAGATGTCAGGTCTAGCTGCCAACACCGCCTCATTTCAAATCATACACACCTGCTACTTCCCGGATGTGTCAAAGGGCCACTGCGTCTGAGGAGATGCCAAAGTTTGTTTCCCAAGTTGTCAAGGCACCTGTGCGCTTTTGCTCAGAAGTTTCTTTCCAATTTTACACCCAACCCCTCCACAAAACACCTCTGACATATATCTCTCACTTTGTTCAAGAAATAATTATGTGTACTCTGTCAAATCAATGGCTAGCTTCACCCCGCATCCAGTCATAACGGGTCCCCTCAAATCATTAGCTAGCTTTCACTGAGCAACTAGTGACAATGGCGTGTCACCTCAAATCACTAGCTAGCATTCAATTAGCATAGCATTGTCCCCTCAAATCACTAGCTAACTTTCACTTGGCACCTAGCAATGGCGCATACCTTCAACTCACTGGCTAGCTTTCACTTAAAGGACAGAGTGATCACAGCATCATAACCATATCTGCTTCACTAACACATCTGTTAATTTGCCCAAATTACTTCCTTGTACCGATTCTGCCAAAGTGCATTACCGTGACCACGCGTGTAAACAACTGCAGCACAGCACTTTGGTCTTTGTGATAAGACATTTTGTAAAGTACTTGTATGGCGATTTACTGTTATTTTGCCCACAAACTCCGTCTGACCGAAACACACTAATTGCGCTACAATGGTTCGACCACCCAGACCGGTCGGCTTATAGTCCTTTAACGCCCACCCCTTCCGCGCACACATTTATTTCATTTAGCAATTTCTCCCATAATCCCAAACCCCACAGCGCCATTTGTGAGCCTAAAAGCTAGAGCTCATTTGTCCTGATTTCCATATCCGCTTGTTATTCAAAAGTCAGCAGGAGTGGCGTCCTGACAAACATTCAGCTATTAAAATGCTATTAGACCCAGTCCACATTCGATCAGCTAATGCCGGACACTGTGCCCCTTAAGTGGATCTTAATGTTCCTGTGAGACCAAGTCCATCCGCGAGGAGCTGCTGTTCACTTCACTGTGTAATTGATGGATGGGCCGTACCTCAAAGAAATCCCAAGTACAATTTTTGTTTAATATGTGCACATCCAGTCAACGTATCAATATGAAATGTTTGTATTTTTTTTTACAGGCCATTTATTTGTTTACCCTAAATAGCTTGTTGGTCGTTAAATAGCTCATACATTAAACAGCTTGTTGGCCTTGTGAGTTACATACAGCTTAGGCTATAGTACAAAAAAACCCCAACTAAAAGCGTGAAAGTGTGTCAACGCTGATCCTCAGAGATTTGAGAACACGCCATCACAGTGATTCCCACACCTGCCACAGTTCAGCTGCATCAAAGGACAGCAGCAGCAGAGGAAATGCCAAGACAGCGAATCACTACAGAGCCGCTAGTGAGAGTCTGCTGCTCCCCTAGCATAAACACTGAGGGACAGTTAGCACCGAACCCTGCGGCTGCACCACCAGAGGCACGCACGCGCCCGCGCATGCACTCACGCACACGCATGCACGCATGCACTCACGCACCCTGGCTAACGTTGCATCAGTACATTGCAAATGAGATTGAGCAACATCGTACAGAATGGTATTTTCAACATATTTTTGTAACATTTTGTTGAGTGACTCAGGCTCATGCCGAAAAAAATAAGCTTTTAAGATGAAGCTATTCATCCTGCGGTCAACCGTTTATTTAATTCCTGTTTCTGGGGAAAATATGTGTGGGTGTGGGAGAGGCCGCAATTAAAAATATGACAGGTTACTAAAATACATGTTAGATATTATGGGGAATTAAAAATAGTTCATGCCCATTTCTAGAGCTGTAATGAATTCACTCCACAGTAGTCTCACAAATCAGACTTTGGATTCGTATCTAAAGTCTGACGACAGACGAGCTCAGATCTGGGTGAATGGGGCGTTTCCCTTTCTTTCGCTGCATATTTGTTTCGACTCAATTATGTTGCTGGAGGCCACAAACACGGCCAGTAAACTGTAAAAAAAAACTCTCTGTAAAGGTTTCAAAGCAACGCGGTTGTAGACTGGCCACTGTAGAAATCCCCTTCAGAAAGCTTCATCCACTCACACAAATTAGTTTTCTTCGCTGCACTATCTCCGTAAGGAAACAAGGCGTGACTCCTCTCCTTGCGGTTTTTGGTTTCCGGCCCAGACTCAGACTCTGTGCTATAACATAGTACTGAGAAATGATATCCACAGCATCACCGGGTTTTCCGTTGTCTACAGAACGCAAACGCAAAAATACACAGTGACACGGCGCGACAACCGCAAAGCTTTTGTTGCACTGGAACAAGAGACAAAGCTTGATCTTGCAGGTGTTACACACACACACACACACACACACACACACACAAAGACCCACTCTCCATTGAAGTTCACATCCTTGACAACACATTATCAACGACAAATGTTTTCATTTTTTTCATTCGACGGGCGTTTCGCTTGCGCGCCAACAACATCAAGTTAATGTGTTTACTGGAGAAAAAAAAGCACTGAAAAGGCTTTTCCTATAATTACATAACGCCACATTCATCTGAACCACTCCGAGCGGCCGCGCCGCGACAGAAGTGAGTTCATCTTTCGGCGAGCGCCTCGGTAAGTGAGGTCAACACTTGCTTTGACTTTGTGTCCGACCGTAGTAATTACCCCGGGGGTTGGCCCGGTGTTACCGCCAGACTCGCCGTCAACGTCTGTTAAAAATGTACGAGTATGAGGCGCCGGTGGAGAAGCTGTTTCTCTTCTTTCGAACCGTGGGTTGACGCAGTACCGCGTCTCGAGGCCAATTAGTGTTTCATTCCTGTAGGCTAACTTTTATTATGTCATCATATAAAGTTTTTAGAGACGAAAAAAACCAACAACTTAACATTTTACTTCAAGGTTATTCCTTTGTAGCTAGCTTTCTGTTTATATGAAAACAACCCAAGTAAACTATGAATCACCCTCGTAAACAGAAAGCCAGGAATATAAGTGGCTTAGCATTCACAATCAAAAGAGCGTGTCTGGTTCTGTAATAATAGTGATGTAAGCTCGGTCCAGCGCTGAAGAAAATATCTAATGTCCAAGAATGGAAATCAGGGCTTGACAGTCATTTCAATTATTTTTGAGCGAAACACAGTCCCATGATGAATAACAGCACACTTTCAGCCAAAACCTCTCCTTTCCAAATGTCTGTCAAGCTGTCTTTTATCTATTTCTCTCTCTCTCTCTCCCTGAACTTTTACTTTTATTTCACTTTCTGTGCTCGCTTATAGCTTCCCCTACCAATTGGTATTGGACTCCATCTTTGCCCATTGTTATCAGACACTTGAAATCTCAGGTAATAAATAGGCTGCGTTCACAAGACACATCATCATAATAACCTGCAGATATCAGAGATAACAGAGAAATGAAAAAAAAACATATAGGCCTATATATTGAGATATTTATTACTGAATCAAAACATTAGTAGCATTTACTGTACATGTAAGTTGCCATGGCAGCTTTGGAGTACATTTTCTTCGGTTACTTTTTCCGTCCAGTGTGCCTGAAAAAAAATACAGAAAATGGGCTTTAAAGAGAAGTTTGAAGAATCGCTATCAATTCACCGCAAGATAGGATAAATGGAGAACTTGTGGGACCAGTATCCGACAGGAGCCTACCAAGCCGTTCTCCTCTCAGTCCTGAGTGTCCGCCGGCCTTTCCTGTCTCCCTTTGTGTCTCCTGAACAGAGAGTACAGGACCTTCAATGTGGCCCTCACATCTCTGGAGATGATATCTGTCACAAGATCCACAAGAGAAGCCTTTTAGTGATTATTTGAGCTCATGGCTACCTTGCACAATTCAATCCAATCTCTCTCTCTCTCCCCCTCTCCCTCTCCCTCTCTCTCTCTCTCTCTCTCTCTCTCCCTCTCTCTCACACAGTGACAGGACACTGGTGCTTTTACCGAAGACGCACATTTTTAACACACACATTGTATGAATCGGATCATAGATCAAGGGACAACAACAACAATAACAGCGGCTAATCTAATCAATGTGCCCTAGTCCCCCCCCCCCCCCTCCCCACCCCCCCGGCATGTTAATTAAATAAAAGCTGACATCAAGATGGACTCGTGCACCGAGTTAACCTAATTAATGTGCAGAGTGTGCGCGCATCAAGCCTTGCATTCTGGGATTCCGCATTCCATAGAAGAGATTATGCTGGTAATTAAAAAGACACTGAAAACAAATTTAATTAGCGACTGGCTCGTTCCTAAATTAAATGTGCCGGGGTTTTGAATTAACGGTTATCATGTTAAAGCGTTATTCTTAAATGACAGGTCGGAGTTGAAAAGGTGGAGAGCAGCTACTTTTTTTGTGCTTTGTTTCCGATCACTTTGAAGGTAAACACGTTGCTGAAGTACGCAGGGGCAGATCCCGGTCAATAATGCATGTAGGGGCGGTTAGTTGTGCGCCCCTGCACACTTTGTGCGAATAACTTATTCACCTGCGATGTCAGTCGATGTCTGGGTTACTTGAAGACCGACTTACACCCTCGCTCACTGCTTCATTCGCTCGCTTCGCCCTCTCCTGATCTCGGTATTTTTTCTCACCTTGGCTTGGTGTAACTTATTTATGTGCACATCAAGAACAAGATGAAGACAGATCACTACGCAGAGTGCAGGTTACATACACACACACACACATACATACGTGGACACACAGATGTTATTGCCAATAGCGGAAAGGTTGAATCCCGGTGTGTGTGTTTTGCGTGGATAGGGTACCCTCTAAAACAGTGATGATGAACCCCAGACCCGACCAATCACACCCAGCGATACGAACGTCCAGCAAGCGCGCTTCCCCCCCCCGCCGACCTCATTCTTATTCCACACACTGCCATCCCAGCCCCCCCCCCCCCCCCCCCCCCCCCAGATCCTCCTCAGCTCCTCCCAGCAGAGGAGGAGATGAGCTATCAGCCATCACCGCCCCTCTCCTCCCCTCCGCTACGTGAACACATATAGACTCTGGCACGTCTGCTTAGCCCAGACAGGAAATACTGTCAACAGGGAGAAAGGGGAAATCACCTCCATTAGTGTGGTCATCCGCGCCCCGCAGGGTGCGTTAGAAGGGATTCACTTGAGGCATACGCTTTCCAAAAATAAAACAAAATGAAATAAACCGTTCTGGCGCGTTGATACTGCAGTGCTCACCTTGTGGGTCGATAGTGGATATATTTACGCCAAGGTCTAAGAGAAGGTCGCAGGCCAGGGTCACATTATGAACCTGCATGCAGCCAACAGAGATTTGGTTAATTTATTTATGGTAGAGAGTTTAGATATTAGGTAAACCACTAGCTAGATAGTAATATAAATAGATATAATAAAAGAGGATTTAACTTTCTAGAAAAGTGCACACATATTCAAACAAATATGCTAGGATTTGGCTATGATCAATAACGTAACAAATTCAATTATTGATCATTCATGAGAATCAATCAAATTATCCGATCAGATGAATGGACATCAGCTGCCATTTCTTATGAACTTCTTATAAATTTCTTATGGGCATTTCCCCACCAGGAACAATAAAGGAGTTAAATGAATTAAACCTCATGAAATATTAAAACATGAATGACTTTATTAGTAACCACAGCTTTGAGCCAACTCAGCAGAGACCAACTTCCCCTCCATGACCACTCACACTACTTCATTACATATCACATACATTACATACATCACACATATTACATACATCACATATGTAATAATATGTGTACGTGTCTCGGGCCGTACCATCTCAGAGTGACTGGCAGGGCTCAGGTGGAAGTCGCAGAGCGGGACGAAGAAGCCTTCCAACTGGCCAATCAACAGCAGCAGAATCACGCCGTCTGAAAACTAAGCAGGGACACACTGGGGCTGCAGCTAATTAACCCATCAATCACTCAGTCTGGGGAACGCAAGATATGCTAGATAGCAGATGCCGTCACAAGTTACCAGAGTTTAAAGTCTTAAATTTGCTTGCTTTATCTGACACATTCATAATGATCCATGGACCGAGCAGCACATGTTTGGTACGTGTTCTTGATGAATGACTTAAACAATTAATCGATTCTAAAAATTGAATTTGATTCATTTTTTCTGTCGATCGACTAATCTTTTAATCGACTAATCGTTTGCAGCCGTAGAACTCACACACACACAACACACACAAAACACGAGCCTTTGACGTGATTGTGTTGTTTTCAGTGTAGGTGATGCAAAGGGAAGCAATGAAATCCATACAGATTCATCATTCTCGTATTATTTTTTAGTAATAATATACGAGACGATTTCCTCCAAAGCAGCGGTGAATGCAGCTACTGCTGGTTGAGGAGCAGTAGGTCATTTTGCTGGAGGTGGTCGTCGTTGGGGATCCAACACCGAACCTCTGGGCTAGGGAGTTGAACCCATCATGCACCCTGGAGAAAGAGACACGCACGCACCATATATGTTTCTCAAAAACAAGTAACTGTTGTTGTCGTTGGTGTTTACCTGTGTGTCTAAATCTGCCACCTGCAGGCCCATGCTGGACACTTTCTGATTTACAAAGTTCAGGATGGCCTGGAAAGAAGAAGTGAGAGATTATTTACACTACAAACACTCTCTCTCTCTCTCTCTCTCTCTCTCTCTCTCTCTCTCTCTCTCTCTCTCTCTCTCTCCTCTCTCTCTCTCTCTCTCTCTCTCTCTCTCTCTCTCTCTCTCTCTCTCTCTCTCTCTCTCTCTCTCTCTCCCCCCCCCCCCCCCCCCCCCCCTCTCAGACTCTCGGCCTTCATTACCGTCTTGGCTGTGACGATCTTGTGGGTGTCGAGCTTCAGCAGTTGGTCTATAGGATCCTCCCCTTTGTGAACAGATAGCCAATAGCGCGTCAGAAACCGCATGACACGTACGTTTGACCCTTTGCTAGTTAATTGCGATGAAGATCGTGTGTGTGTGACGGCTGTTGATTGCTCACCACTTAAACTGTTGGGGGAATGCGTGCCTGGATAGCTGTTGGAGCCATGACAACGGGAGGACACACGTCATTGATTTATTTAGTGCAGAAAATTCTGAGAAAATCGAAAATGTTAATCATAATCTTACTGACCTTTCCTCTGTTAGATACTCGCTCTGTGTGTCGGATTTGATTCCAGTTTTATTGACCTGCACACACACACACACAGGAAGATGATCCAATAGCAATCCCCAATATCAGCCAAATAATTCACCCGCCCTATTTATTTACCCATGATGAAGATATACAAAAGTAAACTCACCTCCACCAGAATCACATCCACTTTTACGTTTGTCGGCAAAGCCAGATCAGGCTGGAAGCACCGCACCATGGAAACCAGCAGATGAAGAGTGGCCAACAGGTCTTTGTTGTGGATGACTGACAACGAGAAGCATGAGAAACCATGTGAGAAACCGTTGTGTTATGGATGGCAGAAAAACAATATATATACTAATACCCACCGACAGTATTGTTTTTTAAACCCCTAAAAGAACATTGCGCAATATGTTGTTTATAATTGCAAATTTTTATCAAATCAGCATCTCCCCCTTCGACTATGCCAGGATCTTTGTGCAACTTTAATGTGCCCCATGGCCTCTTCTAAATTAGACTTAAGCCTGACACAACACATTTGCACACATTTGCATACATAAGAGTGAATTATCTACAAGTGTCCTCATACTTTCTATTAATACGTCTGATGAACTCAACAGGTCAGTTAAGGTATTGTATACGGCACATCAAACAATCTGTATATATTTATTAGGCTATTTTTGTATTTATACATATATTATTATTATTATTATTATTATTATTATTATTATTATTATTTATTTAAAATTTTATTTATTTATTCAATTTTTTGTGTCTGTATGAACAGAACTGTCCAGAAACAGAATACATTATAATGAGGGCTGGGTTGCTAGTATTGAAGTAAGGCACTGTTGCACTCATTTTGTTAAAATATAAGTGTTTGCTTGAAACAACATAGAATGGGTTTATTATCTCTGTGCCATCCCATATGTCACATTTTGAAAATGTACTAAATAGGACATGAGGCAAAAGGTGTGCGTGACTCACGCTTGACGTCCCACTTGGCGAGCGCGTCGTCTCTCGTCGTCCCGAGTCGTTCGTTGAGTTTCTCCAGCACCGCCCCCAGCTTCTGTACCTGCGCTGCAGCTGTTAATGCGATCTCCTCCACAGAGACGCTCACACCAGCCAGCCTGGCTACACAGTAAGCACATCAACAACAACAACATGGAGAGATAAAGGCTGCGAAATATCTGAGGACTAAAACATTCAGTAGGATTTAAGATTGAAGTAGTGCGTGTGTGTGTGTGTCTATATACTGTATAGAAAACCTCTTAGTGGTTAGGAGCCACATAGAGGGCAATGACCATGTATTGCTCATTTTTTCTTTAGTCCTATTCTGTTATGTTGGAAGAATAAAACAAACAAACCTTAGATGTGTAACCATACGCAATAACAAATATATATATCAAAATGATAACATGGGATTGAAAAACAACTCTTGTATACGCTCTTGTGTGTGTGTGTGTGTGTGTGTGTGTGTGTGTGTGTGTGTGTGTGTGTGTGTGTGTGTGCGTGTGTGTGTGTGCGTGCCTCTCACCCAGCAGGTGATGCAGGACCAGGCCATCATACAGGTCCTCCTCCAGACTCTGCACCACGATGTGGTCTGGGGTCAGCGTTTTGTTGATCCAGCTCACCAACACCTGATGGGACCGCCAGGACAACGGTACCGCTCACTAACACTGCATACTTATGATGCTATAATAATAATAATAATAATAATAATAATAATAATAATGGTTTGAACCCCAATCGCATCCTTGAGCAAGATGCCTACTAATCCCTACCTGCTTATAAATGCCCTGTAGCGAAGCAAAACTTTCAGTCGCTTTGGATAAAAGCATCGGCTTAATGACAAAATAGTAAACAGTAACACTATATCTCACACTACTATTGATCTTTCATCCCAATTTGGCAACCAAATATGTATGAAATGTCAATGAGTCCAATCAATATGAAAATATCGATCCTATTCTCTTGGATGTCTGTATCCATATCCAAGTTGTCCCACACTACAGCTGCGTAATATTATATAACTGTAATCTGTACTTTCTATAACCTATCAGCAATCACCTCTAATAAAGAGGTGCATTAATGTTTCAAACCATCCTCTCCTTCATAAATAAAGGCTGTAATGCATTTTCTGTGTCGTGATTAACATCAGGCCACTTGCAGTGCGGTGCTAAGGGGTAGTTGTGTATTCATGTATAGTCAGGACCGCTCCCAGAGGGGGTCTGGGGGGATCCTCCCCCACCATTGTTTTTGATGAACAAGCTATTTTTATGCTTTTTTATGCACTCTGGCACCTTATTTACATTCAAAGTACATGTTTTAATCATTAAAAAATGTAAATGTGTACCTCAAAAACTGTTGTTTACTTTCCAGATTAATTGTGACTGTGGCAGGGTCGCTCCTACCGCATGCCACCTAAGTGGCTTTTCCTTGGGGCCCTCCGACACAGGACACGGGTAGGTGTTGTTCAGTATGTTTATTGGAGAGCAGATGGTAGTTGCTGAGCTGATGGTACAAGCTGCCATGACTGTGGCTCCTCCCCTCGAGTGTGTGTGGTGATAGCTGGTTTATCCTGGGTGCCATGATTGCTCATGCACCACAGGTGTGCAGCCCCACCCAGCCAGAGTCCAATCAGTCTGACTCGGACCAGGTGAGGCTGTAGACCAGCCATCAACAACACACACTCCACACACACTCCACAGTGGTGTTGAAAATGTAACCCTAAACCCTAACCCGAATAGAAACATTAAACCTAATTGGAAACCCTAACCCTAATTGGAAACCCTAACTCTAACCCTAATATGAAACTCTAACCCTAATTGGAAACCCTAACCCTAATTGGAAACCCTAACCCCAAAAACCAAACCCTAAAACTAAAAAAAACAAACCCCAAAAACTAACCCTAAAAGGAAAACCCCTTAGTTAAACCACATACTAACCCCATTGGTTTTTTTCAGATAGTTTTTAAGTAGTTTTTAAATTTCCCACAACCTCATCTGGATATGGGGCGACCCCGAGGTTTTGAGGCCCTGTTGTATATGAAGCAATTAAAGTAAAAGTAGGAATTGGTATGAAGGCACCTCCTGCACGTCTCATCTCATTCACTTCTTGCGCTCGCATCGCCCCCTCCACAGCTGAGACCAGAGATATGCCCTTGCTGCTATCATTAAACAAGTATTGACATGCTACAGTACCAGACTAGAGACAAGTACAATATGACATTTTCTCTCACACACACCGTTTTCAGATACACTTCATGCAATGTAGTGCAATGACAAGCCCTGTAATCTCTTTCTCTCTCTCTCTCTCTCTCTCTCTCTCTCTTTCTCTCCTCCCTCTCAATCTGTTGCTCTCTGTCTCTCTGTCTCTGTCTCTGTCTCTCTCTCTCTCTCTCTCTCTCTCTCTCTCTCTCTCTCTCTCTCTCTCTCTCTCTCTCTCTCTCTCAGCAGATCTGCTGCTTGGATGACACACAGAGGACACAACCATACTTGCATTTTTTGAATGACAGATGATAGATCCAGGGCTATTTTTTATGATTATGATTATGATTATTTATTTATTTTATCCGGGGCTATTAATAAAAAAAATGTCGTTAGGTGTATCTTGCATGCTAGGCTGGTTCAAAACCGAGATGTTGTTTGTGTGTAACAGAGCCGACCTGCAGGATGCACAGCGGTTCAGCTTACCTCCTTCAGCTTCTCAACTTTAGGGTCTTGTAGCGACGTGGGCTGAATCAGCTTCCTCCTCTCTCCTGTGTGTGCGTGTGAATATAAAAATGACACATTTGTTTTCTTATTCCCTTTGTTCGAGAGTTTGTCACCCAGCCTTTCAACATTTATACTTTGGTTTTTTTTCACTTTGAAGAGAAGCAAAATGGAAGACGATAGCGCTGTTATTAACACCGAGGTGTGGCCAGAATCTGAATAATAGAATACAATATATGTATATATATGTATATATATGTATATATATATATATATATATATATATATATATATATATATATAGAGAGAGAGAGAGAGAGAGAGAGAGAGAGAGAGAGAGAGAGAGAGATACAGATATATATATATATATATATATATAGATATATATATAGATATATATAGATATATAGATATATATATATAGATATAGAGATATAGAGATATATTTATATATATTTGTATCCAAAACTCATGGTCAGAAATCACTCATGTCATAGATTTCAATTTCAATTTCAACCATTCATTGCATGAAATGGTAATACAATTAGTTTGGCAGTATACTTCCACTCTTTTAGGGTGCTTTCAGGATGTAGGATTCAAAGCAGGGAAAAAAACAGGGAGCGCATCTGATGTTCCCCATGGGGGACATCAGATGTCTCAACCCACTGAGCAGAACCAAAGCAGGGGGAGTCCGGGGACGTGTGGGATGGAAGTTGGTCTTCAATTGGCCGCCTATCAGCGTACGTGCGTTTCGATTGGACCGCGTCAGCTGTCAGCTGATGAGGCGGCGCATGACTAGTGTGTCCCGCCAGAACTGGCCACGCCCATTTACCATACCCAGCAGTGTACACATTCTCAGCATGGGCCCCCCCAGTGGGAATTGAAGTCCTTATCCTGACAGTGGGCCAGCTAGACAGGACCACGTTATATACTAACTAGGATATTATGATGTTGTATTATTTTATATAGATTATGGCCCAAGCGAGCAGCAGCATAAATACCCTGGAAAGACACGACGTCCAGCGGCTCCTCGGTTTTGGAGTTGCTGAAGGCGTCGGCGTCCATCGCTCCCACGTCAGCCCAGATATCCGCTGGGTCTCCAACCGGCTCGGTGCAGTGGTGAGATCTGGTCTGTGGCGTCTGTGGGGGGCGCAGAGAGACGCCTTGAGACAACAATCATTTTGGCTTTTTCTTTTTTTTAAGTTACAGCAGTGAAGAGAACTAAAGAGGAAGTGACTTCTTCTGGTTTTATATTTGTCTTTGATGATGACTTATGACCCCACAGCCTGTCTGAATTCAGACTGAACCGAAATGACAAAACGAAACACTTAATGAAATGAGACGCCAAGCATGGCAAACTCATTTCAATGTTTTTATCGAATAGATGTGTGTATGTGTGTGGTGTGTGTGTGTGTGTGTGTGTGTGTGTGTGTGTGTGTGTGTGTGTGTGTGTGTGGTGTGTGCGTGTGTGTGAATTTATTTTTACAGGGTACAGATAAAGCACAGGCGTGAGCCAGCAACTGGAAGCAAGTCCAACAAACTAATACATTGTGTGTGTGTGAGTGTGTGTGTGTGTGTGTGTGTGTGTGTGTGTGTGTGTGTGTGTGTGTGTGTGTGTGTGTGTGTGTGTTGCTTTGCTGGTCTTAAATTAACGGTAGTAACTGCCAAGCAGAGCAACAACAACACTAAGTAACACGCTTACCTCCAGTACTGAAGACAGAAGAACAAAAGTGATGATTCCTCTTCACTATGGGCTTCTGTATCCACTCTGGACCAATCACATCAGAACAACGACCCCCTGCCCCCCCCCTACACACACACACACACACACACACAACACACACACACACACTGGCGTTCTGTACTCAACACAATAAAGCTGCGTTGACTGCGCTTGAAACTCAGTTTGCCACTACTAAAGAATGTGTCAAATCGTGACAGACACGCACACACACACACACACACACACACACACACACACACACACACACACACACACACACACACGAGGGGGATGAAAGAGAGGATGTGGTTATGGGGAAGTGAGCACTTCCTTTTTTGACATGTTTTGTGTTTTTCTTCTAATGCCAAAACCAAGTGCGACCGAGTGAACGTAATAGTGTGTATTTACCAGTATTATAATCTATAATTATCATATTCTTTTGTGTAGGCCTAATAGTGAAACACAACAACACACACTTGTCTCCATAAGTGTGCAATGGTGTCATTGCATCCTGTGTGTGTGTGTGTGTGTGTGTGTGTGTGTGTAGCACCATACGTGCTGAAGTGGCTCAGACTTCGATAAAATGCACACAACATGAACAGATGTGCATTTTTTATTCGTGGATAAAAAGTGATGTTTGGGAAAACACGCGGCGGCGGGCGGAGGCCAGTTAGCTGTCAGCAATCAGGCCTCGCCGCTCGTCTCTCCCTCCGAGATTGGCTGCAACAATTTGTTGTTGTCTGCCTCCTAGAGATATCCAATTTTCAACTAGTCGCAGAGGAGGCGGGGGAGGGGGGGACACGACACCATGTTCCCTGTATGACCGGGGGAGGCGGGGGGGAGGGGAGGGGATAAGGACCTCCCATTATCTAGACGAAGGGGCACTTTCGGGAAACAGGAAGGTTACCATGGTAACCCCCTTTCGACGAGATATGAAAATAGAGGCCTAAAATAAACCCTGTAATATCTTCGGCGAAGCCCAGACAGGGAGGAAGCGGACGGTCCAACGTGATTCAACCTCATACACAAACCTCACGAAAAAATGAAAGACATTCAACAACTATACTGTGGTTGAAACTCAGAAGTTTATTTCTTTACACAGATAAAACAAGTACAGGCGTGAGCTGGCAACTTGCAGCGGGTCCAACAAGCATCGATTCATCTTCTCGTCTCTCTCTCTCCTGGCCCTCAATAATTCATCTTCAGCGGGGAGCAGAGCTCGCTGTGAAGCCCAGGCTGTCATAGAGCCGCTCTCCTGACTTGGCAGTGCCTCAGAGGACCAGAAAGAGGCCAGGGCCCTGCGCTGGGACTCCTCGGGAAAAGGGGGCCGACCAATAAGGAGGGGCACCGGCGGGGCGTCGCTGGGGACAGGGAGGGAAACGGTAGCGCTAATGCATCCATGATAGCACTTGTGGCGCGTTTAGCTGCATCCAGCGATACGGTGTGGCCTACATAGCACAAGGAAATACTCAGTTTTGTATTTATTTATTTATTTGAAAGCAGAGTAATATATATATATATATAGATATAAGGCAGTAGTAATTGGAAATAAGAATATAAAATTACATTTTTGATTTTCTCAGCATACAGCAGTGTAGGTTAAATATTTGGCTTTTTAAAAAATAAAATACAATCAGTGTGATTTCGTTAAAACATTCAGGCCTCATACATTTTCCTGTCATTATTTAACACCAAGGCGGCTGAATGTCACAGGCGACATTCAGGCCGACCGACGACCAGAATAAATAAATAAGTGATGACATTTGGGGAAAGCTTCAACGTAAACCGTGCCGAGACGCTCTGAGAGGTCAGCGTCTCCCCTGGGGTTTCTTTCTCCGATCCAAACTAGCGACACGTTTTTCGTTTTTTCTGGTTTTTATTTTCGTCCCAGCGGCGGCTCTTGTTTTTGCCGGCCCTTCCGACGACAGGAAATGATGTCATAGGTACGGGCACAGGGCAGCGTCCTCCTCGTTAGGGGAGGGTCATAGGACAGCCGTCAGTCAGAGTTCTTGTAATTGGTGAACAGGTTGTACAGGACTCTCAGGGTGGACTTCAGGTTCAGGTTCACCACATCTGTGACGAGACAGCGCCATGGATAGGAAATTGGACGTTAGAAGATGGGTAACGTTTTTTTTTTAGAGTAGTTATACAATAAATGATTAAGCTCTAAAATTGGTTTGGGGCGGAGGGGTTACTGAGGGTACTAAAATGACATAGTACTCGTTTTAAGGTGGACTTGAGGATAAAACCAAATGGTCTTTGTAACTTTCCCTCCATAGTAAGTAACATGTAGAACAGGTCATAGGAAATAGTCGTCAAACTAACAAGCCTTCATGCACAGTTCAAACACATTTATTTTCTTCACAAAAAGTGTAAAAAAAAAACAATGAATGACATGACCTTGTCAATAATGAAAAGAAGAAAAGACGAGATGAACCCTTTCACAAAAAGTAGGACACTTGCACTCAGTTGGTTAAAATGAAAATCAAGTGGGCGAGATTTCCATTAAAGTGTCTCAGCAATCTAGCAGAAGTGTAATATCCTGGCAGGGAGATTCAGGGATAATCAAGACCTCATCAGTGACCTTGATCACTGTCGTGTAATCATCAGCCTGTAATTTGCTGATTACACTTTCCCATTTAATGTGACTGTATGTGATGCAGAGCAGACTGAGAGTGAACTACTCTTTATGCACGTTGACCTGTTGCCAAGGGTGACATTTTGGATAATAACAGTCTAGTCTGGGAATCTCACTATACTCTGGGGGATGCTTTATTGTTGCTCAAAAGTAACACCATGTTTTGCATTTAAAGTCTAATACATGTTATTTTAAAAACATAAGAATATTTGTTGGGTGATTTTGAGTTATGGTAAAAAGTAAAACACCAGACAATGTACTTATGTACAATGTGTATGTCGTCTTTGTACCCAACTTAATACTTAACAACTTATCCAAAAAAAACCCCAAAAACTTAAAAACAACTTATCCAAATTATCTAGGTATCTAGAGATACTTGGCCAAGAAAGTAAAAGTAATTACATTGCATTACTGAGCGTGAGCTGTTCAGTCAGCTATCCTCTGATCATAATATTAAAGCATTAGATGTTTTGCATTTCTAATCTTGACTTCCAAATCTAATCAAATCTTAAAATCCACCAATTTGTTCAGTCTAAAATGTGCGCAACTAAAAGTCAAAGCTGTGCATAAGTGTCACAGTGACAGGAGATACAACATCGCCATCTACTGGCAAGTATGAATATTACTGGATATAACTCAATGTATCTCTCTGGCTCTCAATTATCTTTGGTTTTTACATCAAAATAATCTTACATAACACTAATAATCTCCAGTCATTGCATTGTTCTTGTAATTATGTCATACTATCCACAACAAAACACAGTGAAACATGAACAACAATGGAAACATTGGACACACAACCCACCTTCTGGCCTGGCTTTGGGTTTCTTCAGTCCTCCGTCCTGCATGAGCTCGAAGGCGAACGCCACATTGTGCACCTACCAGGAAGCGAGACAAAGCCCAATTACAGCATCGTCACACCCGGCCAGTCGCACAACTCGCATAAACAAACACACGATGACTCACCTTCTGCTCGAAGCTCTCGGGGGTCAGGAAGAAGTTGTAGAGGGGCACAAAGTAATCCTCCAGCAGGCCCATCAGCAGAACCAAGTAAACACCATCTGCAAACTAGGCAGGGCGAGAGACCGAGACAGAGAGAGGGAGAGAGAGACAGAGAGAGGGAGAGAGGGAGAGAGAGACCGAGACAGAGAGAGGAGAGAGGGGAGGAGGAGAGGAGAATTGAGCACATTGAGCACACAGCAGTTTATTTAAACAGTGAAACAGTTTATTGAAATCCAGGGGAGTGCATGGTTGTGCGGCAGATGGGATGACAGCACATTGTAATAGAGATGCTGCAGGTGATACATGCAATGCACCGGGTAAAGACTTTATTAAAATGGCCGACCTGCGATTCCAGCTCTGTCACTTCAAGGTTCAGCTTGTTCAGGTGTTTGTTGACGAAGGTGATGAGAGACTAGTGGCAAGGAAAGGAAAATACTTTATAATAAAGTTCAATATCCATATTAACCATGTATAGTTCAGAAGTAAAACATATTTCTTTACTGTTTTCACGACGTTGAGCTTGTCAGGCGCGTGGTCCAGCAGTGTGTCAAACGCGTCTCTCTCTGTGATGAGAAATATGCGAGTATTTAAGCAATTAAACAACAAAGATATTCAACTTAGTAATGCACACACACCGTTGGACTGATGGAGAGTACTCACCAAATCTACCCAACATCATTCTGGAAAAAAGAAAGAATAAATAAAGTTATAATTTAAAAAATAAAATACATTTTATTTTGGTTTTGCTTCAATGTAAGGCACTTCAAGTTTTGGTGTGCGAGAAAACATACACTGAATATTACACTAAAGTGTATTCAACAAGCTGAACCTTTCATTTAATGATTAATATACGGTTAGGGTTAAAAAAATTCATACAATCCAAGTTTCGGTGTGCGAGAAAACACTTTGACGTGTATTTAACTTGTGGAGGCCGTATATAACTTCTACTGTCTGACTGTCGCGCACACCAGAAGCTTCATGGGCTACGAAAGCGGCCGGCGGTCATTCATGTCCAAAGGGAGGCGGTGACAAACATGATGGACACAAACATAGACGCAAACACACATGTGATCTTCATGTGATTGAACCAGGTCCAACTCCTTGTGTGTGGAAACATACTGGACCACGATACGATATGATTCAGATTCAACGATTAGAAGAAATTCAATTCATTCTTTGATTCCAATAATGTCGCCGTGCATACAATAGTCGAAAGTAAATTGTTTGAAAATATGATTTCCTTACTAAATAATAAAGCGGGGGAAACGTGGAGAATAGTTTATTTGATCACGCTTCCTCGGCTGCCGAGAGCTTCTACTAAAAACTTGATATTGGGCACAACCGAACTGCAGCGGCGCTTGAACGGGCGACGGCTGGGAAGTGAGCGACCGGCGGCCAGAGTGCAGATTAGTCTTGTGGTGTGAGCGCACAGTGAGCATCTCTTCAGAGAACAGCACAGACACAAATTGAATGGATAAACTCCATTTTGAAGTTTCCCACGTCTATAAAAAAGCCACTCACTCTGTGGTGGTGGTCAGCTCTTTGGTGACGAGACCCGTCTGCAGGAGTCCGTCCCTTTTCTGCACAGAGGAAAAATCACAGGAAAAGTGTATTTAGTAACACAGTTGTCATTAATCAGGCAAAAAAGAACGGATTCAAATGGATATTTGTTTTGTAACTCCTTGCATAACCTCAGAAATCCTGAGGCAGACATTCGATTGGCTATGGGAGAGCACCCACCTTTCAGATACTCAAACCTGCGCTGTCTATCAGTGACAACTGATACTGACGGTGTCGATGTTTAAATAGGTTCTCATACGATCACAAAATGCTGACATTTAGGAACATCTAACTCATGGTATCCGTCCCAGATGTCGAGATGGCAGATGATGTTGGACGACGTTTCTAAGTTATGCCTGGTTCCAAAAATAGCGTTTGGGTTGCAAAGCGCTGGGTATTATTTCTACTTTTCCATAGGGCAGAGTTGCAGGTTTGGGGTAATAAAAGTGTAGGCTTCCCTTCCCCCGGTCGCTGACCTCAGCCTGACGTCGATCCTCTCTGATCTCACTCTCTCCACACCAGTCACTCCTGCCTCCCCCTCCTAATTTTACCCTTTTGCTGTTCAAACTTCCATGTTTGGATTTCTCCAGACGTTTTTAAATTAAAGGGCAGCCATCAGGCTCAGCTATTTTTCTAATGAAAGAGCGCTGCTTCATACGCGTGCGGTGAAACAATTGTGGTCTGCAGCGTTAATCCCGTTTCCGCAAAACCATCATGGAACATTTGGACCGTTGACGTCATTGGTCCGGGATTAGCATTCTCCACTGGTCTGACTTGGACCCATCCTACTAGAAATAGCTGAGTTTGACGGAGGTTAGGCTGGAGGTTAGGCTGGAGGTTAAGCTGGAGGTTAGGCTGGAGGTTAAGCTGGAGGTTGGGTTAGCAGTTAGGTTGGAGGATAGGTTAGAGACTAGGTTGGAGGTCAGGTTAGCGGTTAGGTTGGAGGTTAGGTTGGAGGTTAGGTTGGAGGTTAGGTTGGAGGTTAGACTGGAGGTTAGGTTGGAGACTAGGTGAGCGGTTAGGTTGGAGGTTAGGTTGGAGGTCAGGTCAGGCCTTACCTTGACCACCACCACCTGTACAGACACGTGCTCTGGGAGTCGGATGGGGGCCTGGAAGTGCATGGCCAGAGACACCAGCAGGAACACGATGGCCACCAGGTTCTTCGAGTGGATGGCTGCGGAGGCAGACCACAAGGGGGAGCCGTCACTTCATATAACCACCACAACACAACACACACCACCCATAACCACCCATAACCACCCATAACCTTAGTTTAACCTCCCATAACCTGGGTACTAAGACATTGAGATTTTTTGGGGGGGACTTCTTGGGGCACTACCGAAGAAAACACATGTGTGAGTGGCTGAAGCTTCCAGAAGGAGATTTGTATTATTATTTCTACAGTGGCCAGTCTACAGGGTGTTGATTTGAGACCTTTTACAGATGCTTTTTTTTACAGTGTGCTACTGCTGGCCGAGTTTGTGTGTGTGTACTGTAGATATGTCATCTAAAGCCTGATGTGTGAGACTAGCTCATGGGCAACACAGTGAATCAGTAAACCAACGAGACGGGATACTGACAGTCGACGCTCCA